>PVJN01026598.1:0-28886 GCA_004026805.1 Lasiurus borealis | reverse complement strand
TGAAAATCCCCACCGGGAAACACGTGCCGGGTTTGGCTGGGATCAGCCCAGGCTGCGTTGCGTGCCCCGATCTCCGTAAGCGCAAGAGGAATTTGGAAAATTCCAGGAGAGAGCGTAACGGGGCTCCAGACTGGGAGCAGGGGACTCCGTCGGATTCACGTCTCTCACGGAACACGCAGAGCGTGGGAAAGCTTGGGAGCCTGTTTTTCTCATCTAGATGAGCGAGCTGGAGGGTGGTGTGATCGTTCTGTTGATTGCTTGTGGGGAATATATAATTTCGTCTCTTTCTCTAGCTTCTAGGCATCAGGACTGCCTCGCCCAGTCCTTTTAGCGACGAATTCTAGGGTATCTTGGTTGTTTACTTTCTAACTTTTTAACTCTTTCAATTGGATGATCTCTCAGAGGACCCTAAAAAAGATCCCTATTGCTTTTCTATTTCGTATGCCCCAATCACAGATTCCTTAAGCTGCTGGTTTAGAGGTTAGCATCTTCAAAAACATCCATCCTGGGGTTACAGAAGTGGCTGATTCTCTGAGGACCACAATTACCCTGTATAATAAAGAGGTGATATGCAAATGGACTGTCATGCCCTCGCACAAGATGGCCGCCCCCAGGTGGTCAAAAGATGGCCACGCCCATGTGGTCACAAGATGATCATGCCCGTGTCATCACAAGATGGCCAGCAGGGAGGGCAGTTGGGGGTAACAAGGAAGTGGTTAGGGGATGAGTGGAAAATGTCAATAGCAAGTAGAAAGTCCTCTGACAGAGCAAACTATGCAGCATGCAGAATATAAAGGGACAGCACAAACTATTCTGAGGTTCGCAATGGGCTTCCTGTATAAGATTTAGAGGGCTTTCTCGGGATTACCATATTTTCCCGCATATAAGACAGCTGGGTATATAAGACGACCCCCAACTTTTCCAGTTTGTGATACACCTGCCTTATAAGATGACGCCTGGCATATAAGACGACCCCCGACTTTTGAGAAGATTTTCCTGGATTAAAAAGTTGTCTTATACGCAGGAAAATACGGTAGGTAGGGATAGCCTGAGCATAGCAGAGAAAGTATGGGAGTATGGGGTAGCTGGGAACTTTCCAGTGTCCGGATGTTGATGTAGCACAGACTATAAGAAGTCCACTGGAAAAGAACACTAAGGATGGAAGCAAAGGCCAGTTTTATTGAGAAATGAAGGTTAAAACTTGAATTGCCTCCTCCCAAATCATGGGAGTTATTGAGGCGCAGCAAGCAAGTGGTAGAATGGGACTAACAAGAGATTAGTTCCACTTCAGATGAGCCTTCAGAAAGAAAGCTTGCTGTTGGGAGAAAATGAAGGTCAAGGGGCTTTCAGGAGGTCACAGGACGAAGAAGCCTAGAGCTTAACGGGAGGATGTGGGGTGCAGAAGAGCAGACGGCAGCACAGAGGGCGAAGAGGAGCAGTTTGGGGGGGCAGGCCCAGCTGTGCTCAGGTCTGGCTCTTCATGGAGTGCCCATGTGACCTTGAGCAACCTCTGTAAATGTAGAGTGACCTCGTTCCTCTTTCTATCTCCTAGAAACAGAGTCACTGATCGTGGAGGAATGATGCGAGGATTCAATGTATGGTTTCATCTCTATCATGACTAACACTCTCCCATTCTAATTGCTCTTCGCATGCTGTGGAACCCTTGCCTGGGACCGACCAGCTGGTGGGTTTATAAGGAACCCATGCGTCATGGGCAGATCTTCCAACATGCCCATTGTCACTCCACCAAAATCCACTCATCGCCCCACCGGACTTGGGATTCTGACTTCAAGCAGCCCTTCTGCCAACCAACGGGATGAACTGGCTGATGTGAACTGGACAGCCATCAATCACAAGAGCAAGAAAACTCCAAAACAATCAGTCCTATTAAATCGCTGCTCCGTAAGAGTAACATCTTTATTCAATCCATACGTTCTCTCCACTTACCCCAGACCCACGTAGTATGTATTTTTCTTTTTTAAATATATTTTATTGATTTTTTACAGAGGAAGGGAGAGAGATAGAAAGTCAGAAACATGGACGAGAGAGAGACATCCATAGCCGCCTCCCGCACACCCCACAGTGGAGATGTACCCACAAGCAAGGTACATGCCCCCACAGTGGAGATGTACCCACAAGCAAGGTACATGCCCCCGACATGAACCTGGGACCTTTCAGTCCACAAGCCGACGCTCTATCCACTGAGCCAAACCGGTCTCGGCATCTTTTTCTTTTTTTAATTGCTTTGTTTCATTCACTCTAAAGATAGTCAGAAAATGGAGGAGCCTATTAGTTCTAATCAAATAATTGAATCAATAACCCTTCCCTGGTAACTGACCTTTAGGCCACTTCACAACCAACGTTCCCTTTTCTTAAATGACATGCCATTTGCTCAGACCCTTATCCTTCCCCTCTGGGCCAGCCCAGAGAATTTCTCTGCCCAGAAAAGCCCTCCTAAAGTCCTTTCAAAGCTCTGACTCCCTGTTCCTGGGTGCTGGGGACATTTTGAAGCCTGGCCCATTTGGTGTCCAGACGACCTCATAAATGTATAATAACCCCTGACCACTTTGGCCTCATGCACTCCTCCTTTGGCGACTCTAACAGCCCTGCTGTTTCTCCACTGGGGTGATGGGTAAACCTTCCCCGGCCACACAGTCACCTGCATGCACCCCTGTCACACGGGGCACCAATGGGGCGCCCTTGGTGGCCCCCGGGTTTAGAGGCCTGTAAGGAAGAAAGACTTTGCTTCTCACCAACCTGCCCGGGGAGGTAACCGTGACTCCCAGGGATGATGCCTGTGTCAATAACGTGTTTGGAGGAACAATAAGACTTTAAGTTCCCGTAATTTTCACATGTCATGACAGACTACACTTCTTTCAATTTTTTTTTTTCATTTTATCGAAGATGTAAATCCTAGCCTAGTTCACAGACCAGACACAAATGGATAGGGCCTGCAGGCCACTGTTTACTTTCCCTGGCTCTTTGGATTTTATTTTTTAATATATTTTATTGACATTTTACAGAGAGGAAGGGAGAGGGATAGCAAGTTAGAAACATGGATGAGAGAGAAATATTGATCAGCTGCCTCCTGCACACCCTCTACTGGGGATGTGCCTGCAACCAAGGTACATGCCCTTGACTGGAATCGAACCTGGGACCATTCAGTCCGCAGGCCGACACTCCATCCACTGAACCAAACCGGTTTCGGCTTACCCTGGCTCTTGATCATCTTCACAATTTCACCTCGGTCATGAGGATGCGGTCCATCATCTGCAGGGCCCATGGCAAAATGAAAATGTTATTAAGATTATTAAGAATTTCAAGACCGATGGAGCAGAGCAGTACGCTAAGTGTACAAACTGACGGGCTACAGAGTGACTGGCGTGGACATCGTGAGTTTTTCCAGCACCAAGTTTTCATTCTAAATCTATACGGCTAGCAGCTCCACTCTGCCCCAGGGCAGGTGTTCGAACCAATGTCAGTGGAGTGAACGTAGAATAAGGAAGTGACTGCGCCAAAACCAGTTTGGCTCAGTGGATAGAGCGTCGACCTGCAGACTGAAGGGTCCCAGGTTCGATTCCGGTCAAGGGCACGTACCTTGGTTGAGGGCACATCCCTAGTGGGGGTCGTGCAGGAGGCAGCTGATGGATGTTTCTCTCTCTCATCCATGTTTCTAACTCTCTGTCCCTCTCCCTTCCTCTCTGTAGAGAATCAATAAAATATACAGTGGTACCTCGAGATAGGAGTTTAATTCGTTCCGTAACCTTGAGGCATGGGAAACTATGAGACGCTCGAGTCGCGGTAAACTGGTGGGTCCCATGCAGCCGGCCGATCCACGCGATGACTCCTATCTCAACTGTTGCTCGTATTTCAAAGCAAAAATCGCTCGTATCTCAAAAATCTCATATATTAGGGCACTCATATCTCAAGGAACCACTGCATTTTAAAAAAGGAAGAAAATGACCACAGATGGAAGTGTTGTATATTTTGTTTCCCAGGTCACACAGAGAGAAGGATGGGCTTGCCACCTAATGTTATGATTCCTTGGAAACCCACGCGGGCGTCTGGCACTGTGCATTTCCGGAATTCGCTCTTTGAGGCCTAGTTTGTCCCTGCAACACATTGGAGCTCTCTTCCTCCAGCCTCACCTCATCCTCCTCCACCCGCTGCCTCACTCACTGCGGGCGGAATGAGCCGCTTCAGCTCCAGATGAGCCAAACCGTCTTCGCTCCCGGCCTCTGCCGCTGCTTCCTCCTGCAGAGACGCCCGGCGCCTCCACCTGGATCGGCCTTGGCTTCCTTCTCAGCTTTGCTTACCTGTCATCCTGGTCAGGAAGCCTGTTCCCTCGCACCGCTCCCTACTGGCTGGATGAGGTGTCCTTTCTGCACCTGCACAACCTCCTGTCTCTCTGTCCTCCTCTCCCTGTCAGAGCGCTACTGAGGAAGGATTGTGACCTGAGATAGCAGCTCAGAAGCAGGAACCCTAAGGGCCCCATCTCGGCCTCTTAAGCATTTGCACATAGTAGGTGCTCAGTTAATGTGGGGCAAAGCAATGAGTGAACGCCTGTGGGTGGCAAAGCCACCTGGTACCTGTGATTCTGAGGAGTCTTTGAAAGGATCATTTCCCCGGGGCAGTACACCGAGGCCTTCCACTCAGAGTGGTTCTCAACCTTTTTTAATGCTGTGACCTTTTAATATAGTTCCTCATGTGGTGGTGACCCCCCAACCATAAAATTATTTTCGTTGCTACTTCATCACTGTCATTTTGCTTCTTTTAATGAATCATAATGTAAATATCTATTTTCCGATGGTCTTAGGCGACCTTGCTAGCAGTCTTCAACCTGTGGGTCACGACCCACAAGTTGAGAACCACTGCTGTAGAGCCTAAGACCATCAGAAAACACAGATATTTGCATTAGGATTCATTAACAGGAGCAAAATGACAGTGATGAAGTAGCAACGAAAATAATTTTATGGTTGGGGGTCACCACCGCATGAGGAACTGTATCACAGCATTAAAAAAGGTTGAGAACCACTGACAGAGGAAGGCAGCACACGCAGCTGCTGGCAAGGAACTTGGCCTTGCGCATGCTGAAGGCGGCTGTGGCCACCCAGT
The DNA here is from genome assembly GCA_004026805.1 of Lasiurus borealis. Lineage (NCBI taxonomy): Eukaryota > Metazoa > Chordata > Mammalia > Chiroptera > Vespertilionidae > Lasiurus > Lasiurus borealis. Next base: position 23,771 of record PVJN01026598.1, on the reverse strand, counting down.
GGTCACTGCTGCAGGGCTCAGCAAAGCCTGGGCAAGTCTGAGGAACTGCTCTGCTGTCGTGTTCCTGTTTTCATCCCTGCCTCCTTCACGCAGCAAATGCTTATTAGTTCCAAGCACTGTTTGAGCATGAGGCTGTGCATTGAACAAAAACACATCCTGTCTCCTTAAGCTCGCTCTCTAGCTGTGGACAGAGATCATGAGCAAAAAGCAAATAAGCACGCAATGTCTGTCAGCTGATAGAAGGGCCTCAAAGTACAAAGAAAGCACAGGGAGGGACCTGGAGGGGACAGTCCAACTGAGGGTGACCAGGGAAGGCTGCTCTGAGTAGGTGACAATTGAGCAGAGACCTAAAAAATGCAGGAGTGGGTTAGTAGCATGACCCCCTGGCAGAGGGCAGGAGGGCAAGACTCTGGGCAGCAGGTCTCCCTGGCAGAAGGGAGGGGACAGGGCTATGAGGCAGAGAACCACAGCAGGTGGTGGTGGGGCGGGGGGAGAGCAGGAGGAAGGGATGCAGAGAGTGACCGGGAAGAGGTCAGAATCCCATCGAGGCTCAAAGACCCGTGATGAGGTCTCTGCTCTTAATGTATTTAATTCTGTTATTTTACTTTAAAAAATAAGAATGAGAAGTGTAGATCTAAAGAACCTCTTGTATCCAGACAGTCAGCTCTTCACAATTTTTAAAAAATATATATTTTATTGACTTCTTACAGAGAGGAAGGGAGATAGAGAGTTAGAAATATTGATGAGTGAGAAACATCAATCAGCTGCCTCCTGCACACCCTCTACTGGGGATGTACCCACAACCAAGGTACGTGCATTTGACCGGAATCGAACCTGGGACCTTTCAGTCCACAGGCTGATGCTCCATCCACTGAGCCAAATGGGTTTCGGCTCTTCCCAATTTTTAATCTATGAATGGACCAATATGAGCTAAATAAAAGAAAATATTGAATTTTCACCAACACTTCTCTGGAGAACCTCTCAGCTAAGAATTCACAGAAAAAAATTTTCAAATACCTTCTAACAGCATCCATAATACAGCTCATTACCCATAGAGCATCTGCATGAGGGCAGACCATTGCCTTCAAAACCTATTTCCATCAAATATGATTAGTTATCAATGGGACCATTCTAACTGTGACCAGCACTGAGGAAGCCTTCTAGAAAAATCCTGTGGTACATTGTTATTGCCTGAAATAGACCAGCATTCCTATTGCCCACTTCATATTTAAGCAGTTCTGTATTCATGTGAATCCTGCTGACGGTCCGATCTCTGTTTCACCGTGTTGTCACAAAAGCAGAACGAAAATAGTTTTGTAAATTACAGAGCACATCTCACTCTGAAAAGCAGAAGACCTGGGTTCAAATCCCAGCTCTACGAACTCCTTGTTTTGTATTCAAATGTCAAAACCTTTCTTCTTTCGTGTGTCATCTGTAGAAAGTACATACTAATCATACCACACACGTTCCTGGGGGACACACACGTTTAGTATTATTGTTTATAATAATCCATAATAGTAAAAGTGTAATATGCTAATTAGACCGGACGGCCGAACAACCGTTCTGACTATTTTCCGGATGAAGCCAGGGCTGCGAGGACCAAGGTAGCTACATCAGCTATGAGCCTTGCCCTTTGCATGAATTCTGTGCATCAGCCCTTTAGTAATATATCACTGTATATTGAATTCTAAAACATATTCTTCAGTGTAAAAAGGACCTAGTCATTTATTTTCAAATTGAAATTCCATTTTAACCACTTTCCAATTTGGGAACCCCAAATCAATATAAGGATCAATTTGTCTAGGAGACTGTTTCTCTCCCCATGCAGGAATAGTTTGGGAATGGATGAAATCTAAGTACTCACTCATAAGTCAACAACTGTCGAATGTCACCAGTCAACCAAGACATCTCTCTCCCCTGTAGACCTTACGATTGGGGGTTAGGGGCTGATGGAGAGTCTACACAGCTCCTGTGGATCCATATGTCCCCTGTACTAATAGAGAGCCTGAAAGAAGATTATTCTATAAAAATACAATCTGAAAATTCATTTTAATCCATACATAGTAACCTCAGTAAATGTCGTGAAGACGATCCTCTTTGAGTTTCTGCTGAGAATTTCTGAACTTGCAAGGAAACTTTGAGGGTACCTCTCAAAAGTCTAACTCTGACCATGTTATTTAGTCTCAGAGTCCCAGAACCCATGCATCTAGTAGGTACATAAGAACTTCATGACAACTCCACTTAACATTGATTTTTTTTTATTTTTTTAATATATTTTATTAATTTTTTACAGAGAGGAAGGGAGAGGCACAGAGAGTTAGAAACATCGATGAGAGAGAGACACCGATCAGCTGCCTCTTGCATGCCCCCTACAGGGGATGCGCCCACAACCAAGGTACATGCCCTTGACCGGAATTGAACCAACCTGGGACCTTTCAGTCCACAGACTGACGCTCTATTCACTGAGCCATGCCGGTTTCGGCTTCACATTGATTTTCAATGGTAGAGCTGATATCTGAACTGAGTTGATGACCCAAACCCGTGCCCATCTCAAGGTACCATCTTTCCTTCCAAAAACACCTCCCCTATGTTTAGCCCTTCATCGTTTACAAGATGCTGCTATTCTGTTCTACTCCTGGTGAACCTGAGGGACGACCTTCTGGGAGAACTTTTGCCATTGTCACCCCCATATTCCGGATGAGGAAGCAGACTCATAAAAGCAAAGTACTTCCTCCGGCGTCACCCAGTCCTGAGCTCACCCCAGGACTGCCTCCATAGCGGAAGCCTGTTTGTCTTCATTTATCATCTGCGCTCCTGAAGGGTGTGACTATATCTTATTCATCTTTACCTCTTCAATGCCTAACATGGTCTGTGATTCATGCTGGATAGCCCATAAATGGTGTAATTCACTTGTCCACTTCATGAGATAACCAAACCATGCAACATTCGTGTGTGCACGAATGACAGAAAGGCCATCAGTATGAGGTTCACCAGCCAGGCTCAAAACCTGGCTGTGTCCTAGTTCATAGATTCTCCCCTGCAGAAGCTCTGCTCCTAAACTCCAAGCTTATTATTCATACATGACAAAACACATAATGGAGGACATGATTTTCCAATCCCCAAAGACTCGAGTCTTATAGAGCAGTGGTTCTCCACCTTCCTAAGGCCTCGACCCTTGCATACAGCTCCTCATGTGGTGGTGACCCCCAACCATGAAATGTTGCTACTGTGATGCATCGTGATGTAAATATCTGCATTTTCCGATGGTCTTAGGCGGCCCCTGTGAAAGGGTCGTTGGACCCCCAAAGGGGTCGCGACCCACAGGTTGAGAACAGCTGTTATAGTGCTCTCCCCACAAGAATACCAAAGTGATTTTCTTTTAGATTGCACATTTTCCTTGTTTTAAAACTATACACCGATAAATCTACATTGTTGTTAAATCATGCCACACCCTCGCTGAAGAAGCATGACGCATCCTTCAAACATTGGGATGGCGGTAAGGGGTGAAATGTTTGTATGATTTTCCACTTTCAACAACTGCCATCGCGTTGGTGGGAACCATGATTAATAGCAGAAAAATTGCTCCTATCTTTGGCTAACGAGTGCCCGGCAATGAATCAACTCATCGCGGCGAAAGATAACGTGTACTCTCGCCGTGTTCAAATTTCTTAAAGATGACATGATTGCGAGGGAAAACGGTCCAAACCCTGAAATATTTACACAGCAATGAAAACAGCTAAGACGCAAAAGGCAAATAGAGACAGCATTGTTCTGGACGGAAAAACAGACACGACGAATGTGTGCTGACAGACAAACAGAGATTGGGCCCTGCATTAAAGCCCCGGGACATGTCTCAAGACAAGCGAGCCTTCTCCTGACTGATTCAGAGCCCTCTCTCCTCCTTCTGAGATGCAGCATCCGAAGGATGGCTGCTACGTTCTGGTTTATAGAAGAGCTCCAGTGAGCAACAGATGCTCTGGGCATCTGCCTGCCGAGTGTCATTGAATGCATTTCTCTCCGTCTTTCTCCCTCTCCCTCTCTCTCTCTGTAATCCTCTCTCTCCACTTCCACTCTGTCTCCTCACCTCCCGTCCGCATCCTCCTCTTCCTTCCCCTCTGTCACCTCCTCCTCTTCTTCCTTTTGCTCCCCCTTCCTCCTCCTTCTTTTTCTTCTTCTCTCCTTTTTTATGTTTATTTTTTGTTTATATGTTTTCTATTGTTGAGAATACCTCAGATGTCTTCCACCCCCTCCCCTTTGGTACCCTCTGTCCAGCTCCTACCCACCCACCCCAGGTCTTTACCACCCTATTGCTTATCTCTCTTATCTCCACCTCTATCTTTCTTTCAGCCTCTGTCTCTGTCTTTTTCTTGTGTTTTTTTGTTTTTCTTTTCTGCACTTGTGATTTTAATGACTCAGGAGTGAGAAATCATATCCACAGAATATTTATGGATTCTTTTAAAATACTCTCAAGCGTAGAAGGAATCAATGGTTAAGTGCATGCCAGTTTCTATAGCGCATATCCATCATCATTCGAACAATATCGGTCTAATCAACTTAGACTCTGGGATCTGGCTCCAAGGTTCCACGTGGAACTAATTTTAAAAATGTGCATTGACCCAACTTCCCATTCAGTGCATCCTCCCTTCTTTCTAGATTCTGCTATCACTGGGCTAAAATAACCAAACCACCATCCTATATAATAAAGAGGTACTATGCAAAATGACCATCATTCCAACACACAAGATGGCCATGCCCATGTAGTTAAAGATGGCCGCCCCCATGTGGACACAAGATGGCCACCATAAGATGGCCAGCAAGGGAGAATAGTTGTGGGGGGACCAGGCTGGCAAGGGAAGGCAGTTAGGGGTGACTGGGCCTGCAGGGGAGGGAAGTTCAGGGAGACCAGGCCTATAAGGGAAGGCAGTTAGGGGTACTGAGCCAGCAGGAAAGGAGAGTTGGGGACAACCAAGCCTGCAGGGGAGGACAGTTAGGGGCAATCGGGCTGACAGGAAAGGGCAGTTAGGGGTGACCAGGCTGGCAAGGGAGGGTACTTAGGGGCAATTGGGCCAGCAGAGGAGCAGTCAAGCATTGATCAGGCTGGCAGGGGAGTGATTAGGCTGGCAGGCAGAAGTGGTTAGGGGATATTAGGCAGGCAGGCAGGCAGATGAGCAGTTGAGATCCAGCAGTCCTGGACTGGGAGAGGGCAGTTGGACATTCCTTGAGGAGTCCCAGATTGGGAAGGGTGCAGGGACACACACACACACACACACACACACACACACACACACACAAACTTCCATGCATTAATTTTGTGCACCTAGTTTTGTAATAATAATCCTAATTTCTCACCAACAGAAGTAAACAGAAACATAATGTATAATGTTATTTGTATGAAATATATCCCAGGAGATACTGGATTTTCTTTGGTATAAAATGAGCTGTGCAATTCACTATTTAAAAAAAAAAAATCCAACTTGAAATAGCAAAGCCTACATTTCTAGGATGACAGGTATTACTGGCCCTGAATTCCATAAGAATGAATTATTTAATATTTCTCCCACTACTTTATGATTCTTAATAAGAGAAAAATCCACTACTATATTTAATTATTCACATAAAAGAAAAATATAAGTTTTTTTTTAAAGAAATATACTTTTATTGATTTTAGAGAGAGGGATAGAGAGATAGATGCATCAATTGGGGAGAAGTTGATTGCCTGCCTTCTGCATGCCCCCTACTGGGGATTGAACCCACAACTCAGGCATGTGCCCTGACAGGAAATCAAACTGTGACCTCCTGGTGCATAGGTCAATGCTCAACCACTGAGCCATGCTGGCCAGGCTGTTTTTCTTAATTGTAGTTATCATTCTATAAAACCAACTCATGTAGTCATGGTCTTTTTAAAAAACAAAACAACAACAACAACAAAAAAAAAAAAACCTAAAAAAAAAAATGGATACTCTTGCATATATCTGTATTCTCTCTGTGATATCATTAGAACACTTTAAACAGGAGAACTGAAAACATAAATTGTCTCTAGTTTTGGGTTTGTTTGAACACCTCAGGTATTTATATATTACTGATATCATTCTCTTCCTTGAAGTCTCCATCACCCATAGACTAACTTTTACGATGTATGTCCATATTTTTTTTTTTTTACCCAAAAGCAAGGGGAATAGAAAAGGCTTTCTGGTAACAATAAGCACCTCTCCCCTGGTTGCCTTCAGTGACAGACTGTGCACTATGACTTTAAGGACTGGTAGGCCTCAGCACTACCGGGGTGCTTCAGGAGAGGCCCTTGAATCAGTCAGTGGTGTCAGCAGGCTGTAGTCAAAGGATATCCTCACGAATTCAAAAAGCAATGTGTCTATTTGACTCTGGAATTTATGGACCTTCAGCAGAAACGAGTTTTCAGTTTCGGCGGGATGCATTCACCCCTGGATGAGGTGGCGGTGATTGTGGCAAAGTTGTTCCCATGGACACTATGTGAATACTAGAGGCCCGGTGCACGAAATCTGTGCAATAGCAGTTCCTTCCTTCCCCCGGCTGCCGGCACTGGCTGCACTCTGGCACCAGGACCCGGTTTCCCTCTGGCTGCCAGCAGGCACCTGGTACCCAGCCTTCCCTCGCAGCCCCAGCTTCGTCCAGGTCGTCTGGAAGGACAGCTGGAAGGATGTCAGGTCTAATTAGCATATTATGCTTTTATTGTTATAGATTATTACCATTCATGATAGGATGAACTGTACCTTAGGCACTCCCCTAATCTCCTCATATATATATATTACCTCATCGAATCCTCCCAACTACTAGAAAATTATAACCGTTATCTCATTTTGCCGATAAGGAGACCGAGACAGAGCTTAATCGCCAAGGTCACAGAGCTAATAAGTAGCAGATCTGTGTCTTAAACTCAGGTATGCTTGAATACATAAGCTAAGTTCCTCCCTCCCAGTTCTTTACTGTCAATCATATTTAGGGCATAAACAATGAGTAACATAGAGATAGAAATAAAAGCATATGCTAGTGAAATGTCTCTTTTTTATGACTTCGTTAAATTAGCCTTCCCTCTAACCGCCCACCTTTATGGTCAGTTTATGAGAACTCTGCAGCCAAAAACACTGGAATCGGGAGAAATAAACCCTGCCTATAATTTCCACAGCCTTGCTGCACGCTTTGGGGAACATATTTAGCCTCTTCGGGCTTTAGTATTAATATCTGAAAATAGTGCGATGAGATTATATCCTTTATAGGTCACTCAGCATTTAGAGATTCTATGAGCTGTCCATTGGCTGAGAACGCCTTGTCTTTGTGAAAAGACAGCCTCTATCTCAACTGCCATGACATGTGTTTTTGTTTTTGTTTTAATGAATGGGATCTTAAGAAATAAACCCCATCCTAAAAAAGAAGGCATGGCTGAGAAAAGTGGCCACTTGAAAGGTAGCTATAAAGATGGAAAAGGCCACGTGCTATGCTTTCGCTAATGCCATATCAATTCCGAGGTGCATCCTTTATTGCTATTTCACAGAAGAAAAAAAAATTAGGTCTCTGCGAGGTAAGGTTTCTCTACTGAGGCTATGCAACTAGTAAATGGTGCAGCCTGGCCTGTATGGCTCAGTGAATTAGAGCTTCCACGTGAGGCCTGAAGGGTCCCAGGTTCAAGTCTGTAGTTCTGGTCAAGGGCATATACCTCAGTTGCAAACTTGATCCCTGGTTGGGGCACATGTGGGAGGCAATCAATCAATGTGTTTGTCACACATCAATGTTTCTCACTCTCTCTCTCTCTCTCTCTCTCTCTCTCTCTCTCTCTCTCTCCTCTTTTCCCTCTTGTCTCTCTCTCTCTTTCTCCCTCCCTTTTCCTTCTACTCTCTCTAAAAATCAATGGAGAAATATCCTCAATTGAGGATAAACAAACAACAAAAAAACCTACATACACAAAGAAAGAGTGATACAGCAGTGGCCCAGACCCAGATCCCTCTGGGAATCACAGACTGTCAGAGGTGGAAGCAGGGTTGGCCATATACTACCCTTTACCTCTTCACACACAACATGCCACACATGCCTAATCCTCACCACACGGTAACATTTAGCCTCGTCCAGTGGTCGGCAAACTCATTCGTCAACAGAGCAGCAAACCGAGGCTCACGAGCCACACTTTGCCGACCACTGGCCTAGCCTAATGTTTCATCTGAAATAAGTTACTATTGGGCTGCTTATTCCTTCCTAGCAATTTAGGGTCCTTTTTACTAGATACAGTTTTGAAGTATATAACAAGTCTCCTGTGATTTGGATAAAGAGCGAGGAGATGGGTATAGAACTCATTGAAAGAAAAGAAGAACATCCAATAAAATGAAAACAAGTCTCCACTGGGTGCAGTGATGTGGCAGGAGCTCAAGCCTTGGGAACAGAATGACCAGGGTTCAATCCTGACGTGGACACTTCATAGACATCTGACAAGGCCAGGCATTTTTTTTTAATATTTTTATTGAATTTTTTTTTTTTACAGAGAGGAAGGGAGATGGATAGAGAGTTAGAAACATCGATGAGAGAGAAACATTGATCAGCCGCCTCCTGCACGCCCCCCACTAGGGATGTGCCCACAACCCGGGTACATGCCCTTGATTGGAATCGAACCCGGGACCTTCCAGTCTGCAGGCCGACGCTCTATCCACTGAGCCAAACCGGTTTCGGCGCAAGGCATTTATCTTGAGCTCAACCAGCCACAGTATCCACAGCTGTGACATGACAATATAAAACAATGGTTCTCAGCCTTTCTAATGCCACGATCCTTTAATACAGCTCCTCATGTGGTGGTGACCCCAACGATAAAATTATTTTTGTTGCTACTTCATAACTGTCATTTTGCGACTGTTATGAATCGTATCTGAGTTTTCCAATGGTCTTAGGCGACCCCTGTGAAAGTGTTGTTCGACCCCCAAAGGGGTTGCGACCCACAGGTTGAGAACCGCTGATATGGAATAATCCATGTGGAATAATCCATGTTAAACTGCTTAGGAGCGTGCGGGGCACACACACAAATAGGGAATGATTCTTATTTCTCTGTGAACTGCAGGGAAGAACACGAAACCTCAGCCATTATTCAGCTCTGATATTGAGGCTCCCGTTCCCCCTCACCCCCCACGGCCGCTGTAAGGAAGTTATATTTCACTAAACACCAGTTGTATCTGTGGTCCCATCACCGACCTCCAGGCTTTAACCCGTCACTCCAGGCCTCAGTAGCAGCTGCATTAACAGCAGCATCTTTAAGAAAAGACCAGCAAATGGACTGGCAGCCAGCCTCCACTACAGAACCCCAGGACTTACTATAAACCTCAGCCAGACGGAGGGTATCATCACCGACCAGGTAATAACCTTTTTTTTTTTTTTTTTTTTTTTTTTTACAGAGAGGAAATGAGAGAGAAAGTCAGAAACATCAATGAGAGAGAGACATCGATCAGCCGCCTCCTGCACGCCCCACAATGGAGATGTGCCCGCAACCAGGATACAGGCCCTCGACTGGAATCGAACCTGGAACCTTTCAGTCCACAGGCTGACACTCTATCCACTGAGCCAAACCCGTCTCGGCCAGGTAATAACCTTTTGCAACCTCCCAGGAAAAGGTATTTGGCAACCACTGGAAATGTCAGAAAATGAGGAGGAAGGAGCATGAGGCAAGAACGGTTCTTGGGCCTCAAATATGAGTAAGATGGATAGGGAGCGATGGGGAGGCATCCCTGCCAGAACCTGGTAGCAGGATGAGGTGTCTGCGCCCAGCCCGTCTCACCAATAATTCTTGTTTATGGGCCATATTTGCAGCTCTTTCTTTGGAAAAAAGGAAGGGTCTCAGCATAGAACCCCGAGTTCTTCTAAAAGACAATTATAGTAGTTTTAGGGGTACAGCAAGACTGATCCCGACGGGAATAAGCAGGGGACAACAGGACAGTGGGCAGCAAGGGAAGAAAAGCCATAGGGACAGGAAGTTTGGGTGGATGGAGGTACAAAGAGGGAAAGAAGTCATTCCACTAGCGCTGGCTTTTCTCTCATTCCAGAGAGCACCCTGATATTTCAGACTGTCCCCTCCTTCCTTCTTTCTGTCACACAGTTTGAGTGGCTGATGTGCAGGGATCACATCTTTTTTTTTTAACATATTTTACTGATTTTTTACAGAGAGGAAGGAAGAGGGACAAAGAGTCAGAAACATCGATGAGAGAGCAACATTGGTCAGCCGCCCCCTGCACACTCCACACTGAGAATGTGCCCGCAACCGAGGTCCATGCCCTTGACCGGAATCGAACCTGGGACCTTCCAGTCCGCAGGCCGACGCTCTATCCACTGAGCCAAACCAGTCTCGGCGGTGATCACCTCTTTGATCCCTGTCTGTCTGGCCATAGAACTCAGTAAACGCTTCTTGAATGAATGCATGATTGACACCTGACAAACCTCCGCAGCACAGAAATACTTAGACTTACAACTGAGCTTTGCTCGCTCCTTAAACTCCTCGATGCGCATGTTCTGCACGTTAACACGGCTAAGTCTCATCTTATTTCTCCCCTGCGAGTGTCAACAGCCACACAGTATGGTCACGGATCCTCTCCACGGGTGCAGGGTGGGAAGCAGCCAAACACTATTCTGTGCCCTCGTGGTCTCTGTGACCTTGGCCTCCATACTTAGTCCCTGTCAACACCATTGCACATGAACCCCGTTAAAGTCTGAGAGGAAGTATATGCTCCTCTGCCTCTTTCAGTTGAAAGATTCTGCTAAGCCCTTTGGAGTGTTTGGTTGGCTATTTTTTAAAAAATATATTTTATTGATTTTTTTACAGAGAGCAAGGGAGAGAGATAGAGAACTAGAAACATCGATGAGAGAGAGACATTAATCAGCTGCCTCCTGCACAACCCCCACTGGGGATGTGCCTGCAACCAAGGTACATACCCTTGACCGGAATCGAACCTAGGACCCTTCAGTCTGCAGGCTGACGCTCTATCCATTGAGCCAAACCGGTTTCGGCTGATTGGCTATTTTTTTATTATGAAATTTTCACATAACTGTACATAAGATACTGTTTGGGGATGCATTTTGGATCCTAGGCAGTCTAGCCTAGAATCTAAAATAAAAAAAAAAAAATGCTACAGCCAAAACCGGTTTGGCTCAGTGGAGAGAGTATCGGCCTGTGGACTGAAGGGTTCCAGGTTCGATTCCAGTCAAGGGCCCGTACCTCGGTTGCAGGCACATCCCCAGTAGAAGGTTTGCAGGAGGCGGCTGATGGATGTTTCTTTCTCATCGATGTTTCTGACTCTCTATCCCTCTCCCTTCCTCTCTATAAAAAAATCCATAAAATTTATAAACAACAACAACCACAAAACAAATGCTACAGCAGTGCCCTGGGCGGGCCTGGATCTGTCTCTTGCTTCAACAGAAGCTTCTGGATGAAACAGACCCAGAGCCGCCACATCTTCCATCCTCAGGCCACTGTCCTGCGTCTTCTCCAGTCTCCACCTGCAGGACCTCCTCCAAGACCAGCCAACACACCTTTCTTTCCTCCTTAGCTCCTTACTGTCCAACAACCATGAGCTCCCAAATCCGCCAGAATCATTCCACCAACATGGAGGCCACGGTCACCGCCTGGCCACCTGCCTCTGCGGCCGCCACACCTACCTCTCCCTGCGCTTCTCTTTCGACCGCGAGGATGGCTTTCCAGGGCCCGTGCCACTTCTTCCGAGAGTCGCTGGAGAAGACGGGCAAGGGTGCTGGCATCTCTTAAAGCTGCAAACCCAGCGTGGTGGCCGCCTTCTCTCCGGGACGTGCTGAGGCCTCCCCAGATGAGCGGGCAAACTCAGGGTGCCAGGGAGGCTGCCCTGGCCTTGGAGAGGAGCCGGGCGCAGGCCCTGGTGGAGCTGCAGGCCCTGGTTCCCCCTGCACAGCCCCCTCAGCTCTGCGACTTCCTGAGGAACCACATCCAGGGCGGGGAGGTGAGACTCATCAGGAAGATGGGCCACACCTGCCTCACCCCGCAGGCTGCAGGCCCCGGGCTGGGCTGAGAGTGTCTCTCCCAGCGGCTCACTCCCAACTGCCACCAGGAGCCTTGGGGGCTCAGAGGCCTGTGAGGGCCCCTCTGCACCCCCAGGTGTCTGTCTTTTATACCTGAGTCTCTCCCCTAACTGCTGGCCACTCCTTTAACCTCCTAAAGCCTCCTCCCATGCATTGAACCAAGTGAAACTATAAAGCTTTTTGCAGAAAAAAAAAAAAATGCTCCAGGCAAGGTGCTCAGCATTTCAAAAGAGTCAATGAGCCAGCAATTAAGGCATCAGAGTTTCTGTTAGTAAAGTGACTTCTTTGGGCACCTCTTTACCAGCTATAAACACTACATCTTTTTTTGGTAGTAACTTATTTAGAGAGTATACATATTTTTAAAATATATTTTTTATTCATTTTTTAAAAATATTTTATTGATATTTACAGAGAGGAAAGGAGAGGGATAGAGAGTTAGAAACATCGATGGGAGAGAGACATCGATCAGCTGCCTCCTGCACGCCCCCCACTGGGGATGTGCCTGCAATCAAGGTACATGCCCTTGATCGGACTCAAACCTGGGACCTTTCAATCTGCAGGCCGATGCTCTATCCACTGAGCCAAACCGGTTTCAGCTTTTTATTCATTTTTTGCAGAGAGGAAGGGAGAGCTAGAAACATCAATGAGAGAGAGACATTGGTCAGCTGCCTCCTGCACGCCCCCTACTGGGAATGTGCCCGCAACCAAGGTACATGCCCCTGACCTGAATCGAACCTGGGACCAACTTGATCTTGTCACTGATATGGGCCACACTATTCAGCTTTTCTGGACTTATTTTCTGCCTCTGTAGGATGACAGGCAGAGAATATAGGATGACCTCAAAGGGTTCTTCGCAGTCTTAAAACTGAGAGTCTGATAATAATGCAACATGGGGCCATACACAGATAAAATGTTCCCCAATATAAAAGCCTAAAATGTGGACTTTAGCCAAAACCGGTTTGGTTCAGTGGATAGAGCGTCAGCCTACGGATGGAAGGGTCCCGGGTTCAATTCCGGTCAAGGGCATGTTGTATCTTGGTTGCGGGCACATCCCCAGTAGGGGGCGTGCAGGAGGCAGCTGATCGATGTTTCTAGCTCTCTATTCTTCTCCCTTCCTCTCTGCAAAAACTCAATAAAAAATATTTTTTTTAAAAAAAGTGTACTCTATAAATAAGTTACTACCAAAAAAAATGTATAGTGTTTATAGCTGGGCAAAGAGATGCCCAAGGAAGTCACTTTCCTAAGCAAGAAAAAGAAAATGAATTCGGATCAAAAGAAATAAAAGAGTAAGGAAAAAGATTTTGGTGACTTTCCAAAGCAAAACTGAAGGCAGTTGCTCAATAAAAATTTAGCAATATTTATCCAAGATAAAAACCTCAGGATCTGAACAAGCTGTGCTAATTTTAATATCAAATAGAGGCTCAAAATGGAAATTGGTGCACTTACTCCCACAAGATAAAGACAGCAGAAATATAATTGTAAGCAAAAGAGCGGTATCACAGAAGTATTTTGGTCATTTCTGACTGACAAGCTGGTGAGCATAATACCTGTATTGGAGCTCTTTCCTACCGGTGGAAAGCACCCTGAAAAGATAAAGGGTGTTTAGTTTCCCAAAACAACCAGCCATGGAAACATGTCTAGGCTATTCTTAGTCAAACACACATTTTTTAAAAATGCTCAGGAATTGTCTTGCAAATCTAATCAACCTTCACCTGACCTGGAATCCAGGGGAAATGTTTTCCTTTGCAAGTTTGGGAGGTAAAACAGGCTCTAAAGTTAATTATGGGCTATCAGATACTGCATCCGATACATCCCCAGACGGGTCTACTTAGGGCAGTGGTTCTCAACCTTCCTTAGGCCGCGACCCTTTAAGACAGCTGGGTGGTGACCCCCAACCATAAAATTATTTTCGTTGCTACTTCATAGCTGTAATTTTGCTACTGTTATAAACTGTAATGTAAATATCTGATAGGCAGGATATATTTTCGTTGTGACAAATGGAACATCATTAAAGCATAGGGATTCATCACAAAAGCAATATGTAATTATATATTGTGAAATATTTATTTCTAATTATAAATAAATGAAATGTTGTCTTGAATCGTGGTGTAGCATGGGCCAACAGTCTTTCTATGACAACTGTAAACTAGATGGCTACACTTTTCTAAACCGAGGAGTGGCCTGTTGGTTCCTAAGACCATGGGAAATAGGTGTTTTCTGATGGTCTTAGGCGACCCCTGTGAAAGGGTCATTCAACCCCCAAAGGGGTCTCGACCTACAGCTTGAGAACTGCTGACTTAGGGCATAAAAACTCCCCTATCCTGTGGAATTCTGTGCCTCTGCCACCTGCCTCCCAGGACACCAGGCACATTGCAACACCAGAGAGCCTGCGCGTTCTTCCCACTCGCGGTTTTCTCTCTAACCCACTCTCTGAGATCGCTGTGTTCCAGCTAATTCCATCCTGCCTTCTAACATGTGTCTGCTCCACTTGCTGCCCATCTTCTTCCTCCCCTGACCTGCTCCATTTGTCCCGTGTTACCCCCTTTTCCTAGCTTCAGCCTTGGCTTTGCTCAATAACATTGCTCCTTCAATAATCCCAGTGGCCATCTTGCCTGAGCATCCTTGACAAGTCCACTTGGCCCCAAGACCTCCTGTTCTGCAGAGGGGGTCACCATTAGCTCTGTCCAGCCCATTAGAAAAGCAAGACCTACTTTTTAATAATACAGTGGTCGCTGAGACTGGTTTGGCTCAGTGGATAGAGCGTCGGCCTGCGGACTGAAAGGTCCCAGGTTCAATTCTGGTCGGGGGCATGTACCTTGGTTGCGGGCACATCTCCATTGTGGGGTGTGCAGGAGGCGGCTGATCGATGTCTCTTTCTCATCGATGTTTCTGACTTTCTATCCCTCTCCCTTCCTCTCTGTAAAAAATCAATAAAATATATTTAAAAAAATAATAATAATAATACAGTGGTACCTCGAGATAAGAGTTTAAGTCGTTCCGTAACCTTAAGGCATGGGAAACTATGAGACGCTCGAGTCGAGGTAAACTGGTGGGTCGTGTGCAGGGCACAAAGCTACAGAAATATGTTCTTGTCAATGCCAAATTTTTTTTTTAAAAAATTGTTTTCTTTCAAATAAAGACCTTTCTTGAGGCTCAATTTTTTAGCACCTGTTTTCTGACAGGTATTTTGCTAGCCCCTAATGATGCGAAGATGAATTAGACAGAGCCCAGGAGTGAAAAAGAACGTAAGGTTTAGTACAGGAGGTATGGTGGATAAACAATACACATTCACCATGTCAGTGTTGGTGTAGCATGCAGCTCACGGCTACCTCCACGGGAATTCCAAAGAGGAAGTTCCTAACCCACTCAGGGCCGGGGGCCGGGGTGGGAGTGGGGGATGAGGAAAAGCAGGGGACGGGCAGGACTGTAACAGCCCCACAGCTGGGACCGGGAGACGGGGCCTCCCCACCCTCTTGCAGGGGGTGACTGCTAACACACAGGCCGGTTTTGATCTCCGCTCTCCCGGCAATGTTTATTTGAACAGCTCAGCATTTTGCTGAGTAGCAGGTGATTAGGCATGACTGTACAGAGAGAGGAGCGGTAGGTGGCACGGTGAGAAAACAGCCACTGCCTGGAGTGAGCGGTTACCCCCGCCAGGAACCAGTTCTGAGGAGGCGGCAGGAGGGACGGCTGGGATGACCTCTGGCCGATCGGAATGCGGGACAGAGAACAAGGAGCTGCCAGGGGGAGCTGCTCGCGGGGAGCTGACCCACTTCTTCCCCGAGGGCTCCTGGGGACACCGTGGTCTGCAAGCTACTGACATTCAGGGGAACCCAGTCTCCCCTCGTGCTTGCAGTCTTGGGGTGCAATCACATGATAAAGCAATGGCCCCTCCTGTGGTCTCTGTCCCACCAGATGAGTCCTCTGGGGCTGCTGTCACCACGCACCGCCAAAATACAGTGGTACCTCGAGATACGAGTTTAATTCGTTCCGTAACCTTGAGGCGTGGGAAACTATGAGACGCTCGAGTCACGGTAAAAACTGGTGGGTCGTGTGCAGCCGGCCGATCCGTGCGATGACTCCTATCTCAACTGTTGCTCGTATTTCAAAGCAAACATCGCTCGCTCGACGGCTCGTATCTCAAAAATCTCATATGTTAGGGCACTCGTATCTCGAGGTGCCACTTTAGGCGGCTGATACACCACATTTCCTGCCTCAGGGTTCTGGAGGTTGACAATGTGAATGAAATCATGGCCTCCACAGTATTGGCTCCTTCAGAGCCTCGCTCCTGGGCTTGTAGATGGCCACCTTCTCCTTGTGTCTCTGCTCATCCTTCCTCTGTTTTGTGTCCCTTCCTCCTCAGTCATAGTGGGTGAGAGCCCACCCATACGACCTCATTGTGCATTAGTTAACCTTCTTGAAAGGCTCCATCTTCAAAAATACAGGCCCTGCCTCACGTTCTGGGAAAGTTAGGATTCCAACGTGTGAGTGGAATGGAGGCCCCAATTCAGCCGACAGCACCAAAGACAATGAGCGCTTCGGTCCTGTGTTAGCCTGGTTTTCTGTTCCTGAGGAACCTTGGAATTCCAGCTGTGGAGGATCTTCTCCCCGAGGTGTGTGATCCTCCCTCTGGACAAGGGGAACGCTCCGGCAGGAAGAAACAGGCAGAGGTAGACATGATGGAGCTCAATACAGGTGAAGCATCAGGACCTGTCATTGGGAGATTTGGGAGGCGCAGAATGTTCTGGCAGGAGAGGACACGCAAGGCAACAATCAGGGAGTGCTTCTGATGAAGCATTTCCGATAAATGGGCAACGTGATTTCAAGAAAAAAAAAAAAAAAACACATCAGGATCTCTCAGCCTGCAGTCATTTCTTGAACTTTGTCTCATGTTCTTAAATATTTAGTCATACCTCATTTTGTGTTCTTTCTCTTTTTAAACTTCTGACTTCCCCTAATACTCTATGGACCCCCATGAAGGATGAGAAAGCTGAAATTCTTCCTCGCAGTTTTTGACACGGAAATGTCTAGAAACCAGGCTGGAGCTCCAGAGTTGGGGATGTTAAACAAGGAGAGGCGGGAGAGGGCCGGGAAGTGAAAAATCAGGTGAAATGCGTTCCGTCTCTGGAATTCCCCAAGACTGAGACAGAGCTGACAGAACCTGCCTCGTGCTGTCTACTCGGCATGGAGCTTATTTATCTTAGAAGTATTCAGTCCTGGCCCATTATCATCCAGGCTAAAAAAAAAAAAAATTTCCCTGAAGAGAGAGAGGAAAAAAAAAAAGCTTTCATCAGCAAATAGTTAAAGGCCTATAAACTGATTCCAAAATTATCTTTCATGAGACCTAAGAGACTCCTTTTCCCAGGAACTGAATTTCCATCTCGCCCAAACCTACCTTTGTAAATTAGATCAAGGCGACACAGAGAGGACCACATACGTCAGGATTACCAGAGCTTGTCTGGCCCAAATCAGTTAATAATCCGGCTGCACAGCTACCACATGGACCGTGCCAACTGCCAAGCTTACAGGCCCGGACTGCAAGGCCTATGCAAAGAAAGCCATGTCGCCTTAGAGCAGCGGTTCTCAACCTGTGGGTCGAGACCCCTTTGGTAATCTGACCACCAGCCACAGAGAATAAGACCCCGAGCTCCCCTCCATGTGGGCAGCCACATGGGAAAGTGTGGGAACCTCTTTCCACATCCCGCGTGGTTCAGGGTTCCCGGGTCAAGGTTCGGGTTCTGGAGGAGGCCGCACGCAAACGAAATGAGAGACTAGAAAACATTAATTTGGCGATATTGGGGGGCCAGGCGGGAGCCTTCCTCTAGTGGAAAGGACTGCCACCTTCCTTTGGCCTTGCCATCCCTTTTATTCAGGTTTGGGATACACCCTTTGCCCCGAAGCAGGCAATTCCAGTAACAAGTAGATTATCTTATCAGTCAGGATTGACATGATTATTTGATGGGGAAGTTCATTGTCTCAATTAGAGAGGGGGTGGCTGGCTTTGATCTTTCAGAGCTTCAAGGCTGACCAGCCTTCTAGCCTCCTGTTTTTATCCATTTAGTGAGAACCATGTTTTGGTTTCCGACAGGAAAGAGACAGAACCTAGAAAGAACTGAATCAATCTCCTCCATTCAGTAAGTTGTGCCTGTGCCTACGGGAGGGAGTGAGGAGAGATGGGAGGATAGAGGTGCCCAGGAGGGTCTCCCTGGCTAAAACACTGAAACACACCTGAGCTGTGCAGGCTGCCATCTAACAGCCCTGGCAACAAACAGTTCATGTCACTTTAGATCAAATCGTTGCACTTCCAGAAATTCTTCCAAAGAAAATAATCGACCAATGCAAACAAACGGTTATGGTCATGTACCGATACCTTTGTTTTAACGTTATAGCAGGGGAAAATGAAAAGATGAAGGAAAAGCAATTGTATGTCCCTAGTAAGATGTTTTATCAATGCTTTTAATGACATGAAAAGACATTCGTGGTCTAATGGCAAATTTTAACAAGGCAATAAAATTGCGTGACAGCATAATCCTAACTTCTTGTTAAAAAGTGTAGCCAGAGCTCAGCCGGTGTTGCTCAGTGTTTGAGCATCAACTCATGAACCAGGAGGTCATACTTTGATTCTCCATCAGGGCACATGCCCCTGTTGTGGGCTTGATCCCCAGGAGGGGGCTTGCAGGTGGTAGCGGATCAGTAATTCTCTCTCATTATTGATGTTTCTAACTCTCTCTCCCTCTCCTTTCCTCTCAGATATCAATAAAAAATATATTTTAAAAAATATTGGGAACTATTGGTAAATCTGATTTTTAAAAGTTTAGCCACAAAAATATAAAATAGATAAGAAATTTGACAGGCATATTTTTTTCTTATTATGTATTTTCCCAATGTTCAACAAAGAGCATATATTATTAATATAATCAGGATCATATTGTTTTCTCAGCTTTCCCAGTGTATCCAATCCATGATATCTACTATATATACTACTTTCATAAAATAAAGTAGAATTTCATATTAGACATTACTCTTCAATCATGAGTTAAGCAGAACAACCTAAATTTGCACAGCACATTACCACATTTTTATCTTAGGGCTGTGCCCATTATTTACACAATATAAAAGAGAAAATACATATATTATCCTATTAATGTAATGTAATGTAATTTACCTAAGAAATGGGGACCCATGTCTAATATATTTATTGATTCTTGTGAATCTAATCAATGACCAAATCAATCATTTTCTGTGAACATTAGTAATATCACCTTTTAATTGTTCATGGCTAGAGTAGCCCGATCAAATTCAATGTGTTCCACCAAATTTGACTTTGAGATCAATAATTACTTTCTAAAACATATTTTTATTGATTTCAGAGAGGAAGGGAGAGGAAGAGAGATAGAAACACGGATGATGAGAGAGAATCCTTGATCAGCAGCCTCCTGCACGCCCCCTGCTGCTGGGGATCGAGCCCACAACCTGGGCACGTGGCCTGACCAGCAATCGAACTGTGACCTCCTGATTCATAGGGTCCACGCTCCACCCCTGAGTCACACTGGCTGGGCAACCATTATTGTTATTCCGGGCGTTTCCTTTGCAGCACTTGAGATGATCCATGCGGTATTCGGAACATATTTACACTAAGAGGTTATTCATTGTTTCGCCGAGATGCCAATAGAATTAGCCACCCTGGGTTCCTGGCTCCATCTGGCGACCCGCTTCATCATGTCATCCCAGAAAGCCACAATCTCTGCTGTGACTACGCGTTACCCCAGTTCCAGCAGAGGCTGGAACCGTCGCCTTAGCCAGCAACCAGTTCATCAAGCTGAGACCGGAGCTTTCCAAGTCAGAGCAAACACAGATTCCGGGGAAGACACTTGGAGAAAAAGCCAAGTTTGTGAAACGTGCTGGGCGCTTCGCGCTGGAATGGCCTCTGCAGATCTGCCTGTCCCCATTCCTGGTGGAGGGTCCCAGATAAAGCAGGAGCAGCAGAGACTCCCAGCGCCCTCATTTCCAAAGGAACCCTGACTGAGACAGGTGGGAGCCCGGCACTCCTTCCCCCTCAGGGAGAGCAGCCCTGGCCACACCTGCACTGGTTGTTCCTCCCTACAGCACAGAAAGCAGGGGAGCCGGCTACAGTGACCCCTGCTGCCACCGGAAGGAACATCCCCTCCTTCCAAGGACGGGTCATCTCCCATGGTGACCGCAGGAAAATAGAGGCTGGACAATAAAGGGACAACGGATGTCTAATTATGAGCCTGTGGCTCTCATTCCCTTGTTGTGTGAATAAAGATACTGAGAAAGGGATGCAGTTATAGTGGTACCTCGAGATACGAGTTTAATTCGTTCCGTAACCTTGAGGCGTGGGAAACTATGAGACGCTCGAGTCGCGGTAAACTGGTGGGTCGTGCGCAGCCGGCCGATCCGCGCGATGACTCCTATCTCAACTGTTGCTCGTATTTCAAAGCAAAAATCGTTCCCTCGACGGCTCGTATCTCAAAAATCTCGTACGTTAGGGCACTCGTATCTCGAGGTACCACTGTATTCCAGCCCTCTGCCTCACATAGAGACAAGGACTTAATGTCCCAGAAGACTTTGACAGCCACGTGGCTCGCTGGGTCCTTCACAAAGTCCTGACCCGAAATCTCAAAAGGTATTTACTCGCCCAGACAGCGTGGCTCGGTGGTTGAGCATCGACCTAAGAACCAGGAGGCCGTGGTTCGATTCCTGGTCAGGGCACCTGCCCAGATGGCAGGCTCGATCGCCAATAGGGGCCCTGCAGAAGGCAGCCCATCAGTGATTCTCCCTCATCATTGATGTTTCCAGCTCCGTCTTCCTTTCCTCTCTGAAATTCATAAATATATATATATATATATATATATATATATATATATATATATATACATTTTAAAGTAAACTAAGATGACTGTGTCAAGCTACTTTCCCTTCCCAGAGATGAAAGCTGGGTTCATCCACTGCATCGGTTCTCAACCTGTGGGTCGAGACCTCTTTGGGGGGTCGAATGACCCTTTCACAGGGGTCGCCTAAGACCATTGGAAAATGCAGATATTTGCATCACGATGCATCACAGTAGCAACATTTCATGGTTGGGGGTCACCACCCCATGAGGAACTGTATGCAAGGGTCGCGGCCTTAGGAAGGTTGAGAACCACTGATCTACTGCGTATCTCCCCCAGGAGAGTAAAACTATGGCTGTGCATTACAAAAGGACCTGCCGGCTCCCTCCGTTCGCTCAGGGTGGGGTGGAAAATGGTCAAGAGGCAGAAAGTCGGGGGAGAGTCCCCGGGCTTCTACTTGCTGGAGGCGCTGTAAGGATCACCACCGCTCAGGGCCTGGTGTGAGTGTTGCCTTCCTGCTATACAATGCCCTAGGCCAGTGGTCGGCAAACTCATTCATCCACAGAGCCAAATATCAACAGGACAACGATTGAGATTCCTTTGGAGAGCCACATTTTTTTAAACTTCAACTTCTTCTAACACCACTTCTTCAACATAGACTCGCCCAGGCCGTGGGATTTTGTTTTGTGGAAGAGCCACCCTCCAGGGGCCAAAGAGCTGCATGTGTGGCTTTCAAGCCCCTGCAGTTTGCCGACCAGGGGCCTAGGCCTATTCTAGGAAATGGATGAGATAAACGTGAGCAGAAATAGTCCACAAAACTCTATAAGGACCCCAATCAAATAAGTTCAGGGCACGTGATCTCTCCCTAGAGAGGAGAGGCAGCGTCCACGAAATCCTTTCATAGGAAGGTTCCCCAACAATGCCTGTCTGCACCCCCACGGAGAAGTGACTCTGAAGAAAGAGCGCATGCTGCTATGTCCGGGGAATTTATTTCACGCCCTTCCTCCCTAACAGCGCAGGTCCTGTCTCCAGAAAGGGCCTGTCCTGATCCACACCGTGTTTAACCTCAGGGCCGAGGAGGCATTTCAATGAGCCCAGGATCCTCACATTCCTCTTTCCCGGAGAAGCCCCACAGACGAACTTTCTAAATATTGCTTTTGTCTGGGCCAAATCAGCGCGCGGTGCCAGGAACCCATCACGGCGAGGTTGCGCTCTAGGACAGTGCCATCATAACAGAATGGCGAAAACCAGAGCCGCCTTTTATTAATAACAGCGGAGCCTAATTTCACGGGTTTTAATTTACCATGTTCACATTTTACTATGACATTACCCAGATATAAACTGTTATGATGAGAAGCTATTCGCTAGGGACCAAAAAAAAAAAAAAAAAAAAGTTACAACTCTGCTTTTTAAAAAAAAAAAAGAAAGAAAGAAAAGAAGAAAAAGATTGCCTATATCAGTGAAGGACACACTCATAAAGATTGGTCTGGAACATTTCTCTTCCCGACGATTGACTTATCAGCAATAGTCGCTGCCGCGGAGCTGGAAATTACATAATTGCCAGAAACTGTAGCTATTTGGCTTGGCAAGAACCCCCGGTTTATCTGATTTATTTTTGTAAGAATCGGGGCCCTGTGACTATTTAGAAATGTTTCACGAAAGAACGGTAGACTATAAATGAAACAACCCAAAATCCTCTCTTCAAAGGCCGCGTTTAACTCCATCGTCACTGTTGTGATAACACAAATAAACCGAAGACAGAACCTCTGGTGATGGCGCTGGGCAAGAGCGCCCCTCCAAATTAAAACGTTATGAGCTACTAACATCTGGACATTCTCTCCCTCTCCCCGCGGCCATGCTCGTCCGCTCGCCGCTGACTATTTATCAGCGAGCGCCGCTGTGGAATTCGACACCGGGCCTTGGAACACGTGCACCGTCATCGGGAGTGCAAAACACCCAGGGCACACTCACGTGCAGGCGTGTTCTGACCTCTGTCTGCACCCGCGGAGGGGGCCATCCGTAGCCGAGAGAGAGGGAGACGGAGACACAGAGAGAGACGGAGAAAGACAGAAGTGTTTTGCTAACCCCAGACACATCTCTTGCCGCTGGCGCTGGAGTGTTTTATTCCAAAGCTGATTCCCCAACAAGCGTTTGGTGGAAGCAAATAAGAAAGATGGGCTTAACCTACGAGGAAATTAAGTGAAAGAGAGCGGCTAGATCTGGTAGGAAGAGAGAGAACGGCATGGGAGCGCGTCCTGGATGCCTCGTCCACTTGCTGGGTGGCTTGGAGTTCTTTCTTCTTCCCGGACTTTGGTTTCCTCATCTGTAAAACGGGTTCGTTTCTCCTGCTGGCCTCTGAAATCTCACCCGCTCTAGTAACGCATGCTTTTAAAAAGCCTATGGTCCCAGGCAGAATTGTCCCACTTCCTCCCCAATACAATAAATAAGCTTTTGGATTCACCACTGGACTCAATTGAGAGCTTCCCTTATGTTGGTGATGCACCGCCAGCAGAATTTCACCTACTAGTGGAATGTCTCTGTGCGTGATTTTTCCACCTGGCAGAGCCCTGATATCGTTCAAACTCTGTTGGGTAATCACAGAGCAAAAGGAGCTCAAGTTTGAGGTCACACTGATGAGAGTTAGGATTTTGGTTTCCTCCTTCTCCTCCTCCTCCTCCCACCCCTCCTTTCCCCCTTCCTTTTCCCCCTCATCCCCCCTCCCCCTCCCTCCTCCTCCTCTTCCTTCTCCTCCTCCTCTTCCTCCTCTTCCTCTTCTTCCTCCTCTTCCTCTTCTTCCTCCTCCTCCCCTTCTCTTCTTCTTCTTCTTCTTCTTCTTCTTCTTCTTCTTCTTCTTCTTCTTCTTCCTCTTCTTCT
>PVJN01026597.1:0-28863 GCA_004026805.1 Lasiurus borealis | reverse complement strand
TTGCTACTGTTATGAACTGTAATGTAAATATCTGATATGCAGGATGTATTTTCATTGTTACAAATTGAACATAATTAAAGCATAGTGATTAATCACAAAAACAATATGTAATTATATATTGTGAAATATTTATTTCTAATTACAAATAAATGAAATTTTGTCTTGAATCATGGTGTAGCATGGGTAACAGTCTTAATATGAGAATAGTAAACTACATTGCTACTTTTTGCTACACCGAGGAGCGTTCCTAAGACCATGGGAAATAGGTGTTTTCGAATAGTCTTAGGCGACCCCTGTGAAAGAGTCGTTCGACCCACAAAGGGATCGAGACCCACAGGTTGAGAACCACTGCCCTAGGATATTTTTTCCATTGATGTTTAGAGAAATTGGAAGGAGGGGGAGAGACAGAGAGAAAGAAACGTCGATGTGAGAGAGACCTATCAATTGGTTGCCTCCTACATGCCCTCACGACTGGGAGCTGGGGATCGAGCCTGCAACCCGTGAGCCAGGGATCGAACCTGGGACCCTTCAGTCCGAGGGCCAATGCTCTAAACATTGAGCAAAACCCATTAGGACAGAGCTACCTACTTTACAAAGCACTTTTGTGTCTCTGGTATTTTTTTTTTAATTTTTATTTATTTAATTTTTTGGTATTTCTTATTGTTGACAGTGTCACAGATGTCTCTTTCTCTATATCCACCTATTTCCAGCTCCTGCCCACCCCAGGCCTTCACCACACTATTAGCTGTGTCCATTGGTTATGCATAATAAACAAATACTTTTAAGTCATTTTCAAAATGCATAGCACAGTATAGTTGTTAGTAGTCATTCTGTTATTAAAGTACACAGAAGGCAACATGATAACCATAAGAATACTCTCAAAAGTAATAATGGATTTTGTATTTATTTGAGAAATCTTAAAGATACTCAATTGCCTGTGTCAGAAAGTAATCATATTCTTAATAAAGGAATATATATAGAAGTGACAGTATCTTTCTCTTGACAGACAGAATATAGGAAATTAACAAGAATCAGAAAAATAATGTGACATAATTAAGGATTTTTTGCAGATTCTATTAATATTTTGAAAATAATCAGAGTTACTATTTTTTTAAAATATATTTTTATTGATTTCAGAGAGGAAGGAAGAGGGAGAGAGAGAGAGAAACATCAATGATGAGAATCACCAATCAGCTGCCTCCTGCATGCTCCCAACCGGGCATCAAGCCCACAATCCAGGCATGTGCCCCTGACCATAATCGAACCCGGAAACCTTCAGGCTGCAGTCCAATGCTCTATCCACTGAGCCAAACTAGCTAGGGCCAGAGTTACTATTAAAAATATAATTTTAATAAAGCAAATGTAGACTTGATTCTTGAAATTTCTTTAATCCTTTCAGAATATGGCATTTCAGGCTGAACAAAAAATAAAAGCAGATATTTTACGTAGCTTGAGTACCGAACAGCTATTCCGGTTATTATCAGATTCAGATTTGAATGTGCTGATGAAAACATTGGGACTTCTTAGAAATCTACTTTCTACTCGGCCTGTAAGTAAAATCACCCAGGCTTCCAGATTAACTACCTTTGCATATAATTCGTAAAACATTGCCCTCCCCTCTTCTTCCTGCAACATCTACCTACAAGTGTGAGTGAAAAACTGCTTCTTCCCAGAGAAGCAAGGAGTTGATGTCTAGACCTATCACCCTCATAGGTGTTCTGGAAGCTGCTTCTCCATATATGGCCACCTGACCCTACATTCCTTCCCTGCCTGTCCTGTCTCCCTCTCCTTCCACCTTGCTGCATATGAGCTTATCTTAATTGGTTACTTTATTCTTACCTGTTTTGCTGGCCATGTGGGTTTTCTTACCAGCCTAAGTAATTCTCTCTGGGGCTTCTGATTCTTTCACTTTAGAGAATCCCCTCAGGGCCATTCCATAGACATACACCCCACACTCACCCAGCCCACAGTTAATGGACTGATCACTGAAGACGTCAGTGTGGACAACAATGGATATAGGTCAGAGCAGGAGAAGCTGAGCCTTGCAATGAGGTCCCTTTCATTGTTCTTTCATGGTGCCTGAGCAACATTGTCAGGGGCCTTTCATGTAGATGAAAAAGCATGAGTAGTTTCTTCTCTGTGCCTCACTTGTTGTTTTTATTCAATTTATTTAAATTTAAAAAAGCCAGTTTACCCATTTCTGCCATCCCACCCCCTACCCTCTGCCTCTGGCAACCACCAAACTGTCTCTATATCTACGATCATAATCTTCTTATTTATATAAAAATATATATTACATATTTTTATTATGTATTATTTATATTTTACTTGTTTTTTAGTCTTTATATATTTATGCTCAAAGATAACAAGTATCTAGTATACCATATTTTCCACATCTTTGGCTTCCATACATTTTTATGTGCCTACTTTTTCTTTAATATATTTGTATTTGATGACCCCATGTGATTATAATTCCATATTCTATCAAGCCAAGTCTATGCTCTCTTCATCCTAAAGTCATAAAAAAAAAAAAGGTGAAGGCAAAATGCAGTTTCAAACACAATTCTTTGGTCTCTAGTTCTATATGCTATGGTGTTCTCTTTGAAGTGTAGTTGTATATTTAGAAGCCACTGTTCTCTCCTGTGGGATTTTTTCTTTATTCCCCAAGTGATGATTGTGGATTTCTCATTGTTTTGCAGCATATAGACAAAATCATGAGCACTCATGGGAAGCAAATTATGCAAGCAGTCACTCTTATTCTAGAAGGGGAGCATAACATTGAAGTCAAAGAACAGGTATGTGTTTCCTTTCTTTGAGGAATATGTTCCGATTACTCCAAGAAAGATTTAAATTCTTCCCCCTGGCGCTGGCTGGTGTTGTTCAGTGGGTTGGGCGTTGTCCTGTGCACCAAGGTATGTGCCCTTCATTCTGAGGGCCGACGCTCTATGCCAACTAAGGCAGGGAAGGCTTCTTGGAGGGAATGACACTGAGTCCAGGTTCACAGTCAGTCAAAGTGAAGAGAAGTGAAGATAATTTTCTCCAACTTTAATCCACATTTTGTTTCCCTTTATGTTCCTTTAGTACAGTGGTCGGCAAACTCATTAGTCAACAGACCCCAAATATCAACAGTACAACAATAGAAATTTCTTTTTGAGAGCCGAAAACCAACTTCTGCGCATGGATCATGAAGTTTCAGTTGCACTGTACTTGCACACCTGCACATGGTATTTTGTGGAAGAGCCACACTCAAGGAGCCAAAGAGCCACATGTGGTTCACAGACCACAATTTGCCGACCACTGCTGACTACAAAAAAGTTTGAGTTCTAATTGCACATTGCTAGTGGACAGGGCTCAGGCCTTTACCCAGAAGGTTATGCGCTTGTGAACAAGCAGCATTTAGAGAGAGAGGGAGGGGACTTGCAACACTTCTGAAGCTTCCACCAAAGAGGCGACCCCTTTGAGGAAACCTTGTAGGGAAGTAACAAGAGCTTCTCTCAGAATTGGAGTTTTTAAGAAAATAATGATCTTTTCCCCTTCATTTATGTGATAGTATGCCTGCCTCTGCCCAGAGATGCCTTATGCCAGGAAAGAAACCACTGAAAAGTTTGGGTTCCTTGGGCTTATTGGCAGCGAGGCCAGGGAGTGAGAAATCAAAACATTCAAAGTGGAACCTGAGAAAATCCCAATTTGAGAGAGCTGAGTCTGGGACTTCAGAGTTCTCCTGATCACTGGCCCTTTGTTCTTTCCAGACACTGTGCATCCTGGCCAACATCGCAGATGGCACAACGGCAAAAGAACTCATTATGACCAATGATGACATCCTGCAGAAAATCAAGTATTATATGGTAGGCCTTAGTCTCCTTTCACTGCTCTACACTAGCCCCACATTAAAGGCAGGGACTTCCAACAGATGCAGAGAGCTCTCTTCTATTGTGAAGAAGAAACAACAGCAGGTCCTAGAAGCTGTGCCATTGGCAGTGTTACCACCCACCCCCCAGTCCTCACCCTTGTCATCTGATTACCTCCCTCATTCATTGAAGACCTGGCATTTGGTTCTCAGCATCCCCAATCCCTGCCCTCCCTCAAGGCTTCATTCCTATGTGGAATATTGCTCTAGCCCTCTGGCAATTGTTCTTTGATCCCTTTACTTTCAAACACAATCTGTCACCTGCTTCCAAACATTTCAGCCGCCAACTCTCATAACAAAAGTTAACTAAAACAATAGGAGACATTCAAGATAAACCAAATAGAGTCAAGTTTTCGGAGATGTTCCTACAGAAATGAGAATAATTTGAATCAGATTATCTGCGGCTGAAGAAAGAAATATCCAATGCACATCCATCCAGTTTATTGGCCACTAGTGGCCTGAAAGTTTTCTAATGAAATAAGGCATAGCTTAAATCTAAAGCACAGAATTGTCCTGTCAGTGTGGATTAAAGGATAAATTGCAAATAGCACCTATGGCCCTGGAGGTGCTTTTTGTGGCCAGTTAGAGGATGTCTAAAATTTGAATGTGAGTGTTTTGGCAAGGCTTTTCCAGTTTGCCAGATTCTCTACCATTTCCTATTGTCTAGCCCAGTGGTTCTCAACCTTCCTAATGCCACGTCCCTTTAATGCAATTCCTCATGTTGTGGTGACCCACAACCATAAGATTATTTTAGTTGCTGTAGCTGTAGCGACGAAAACAATTTTATGGTCACCACAACATGAACTGCATTAAAAGGACGTGGCATTAGGAAAGTTGAGAACCACTGGGCTAGTCCAGTCCATTCACCCTTTAGTGCTAACTTTGAGGCCCCCTCAAGACATTTGAGTTTGAAGCCCCTGCTTAAAACGTTTAGGCTATTGGGATTGCTTATAGTATGTCACAAAAAAAGATGGTCTAAAATGAGATTACCTCCATTATTATTTTCCTTTTCTGCATCGAACAGGGTCATTCACATATAAAGCTGCAGCTTGCCGCAATGTTTTGTATATCAAACCTCATATGGAATGAAGAGGAAGGTAAGAGATTGGTGAGATTTGTTCTGAAATGATGGGAAGGAAGTCCCACTTAGGAAAGACAGCAGGCGCCCCTGAGATACTGGGTTGAGGCACTGCTCACTGGGCCCCAAGCACCCAACAGCGTCGCCCTGAGAAGCTGGACAGTTAACACTGAACCCCCACCTTGGAGTCAACACTGTAGAAGTAGGGGACAGTCCCTGCCCTGAGAGAGCTGAGGAGGGCAGTGAGAGGCACTTGAAGGAGAGGAGAGGTGGGAGTGAGTGGGAGGACAGGCCTTTCACTGTTGCAGAGGGATGCATGTAAGGGCTATAGGCACATAAGCTTAATGGAGAGGAAGGTGCATTGGTGAGAAATGAAAAGTACGTGTGACTGTGAGGCAGGCAGTTTGTCAGGAGATCCTCCATCTTGGCTGTTCACTAGAACTCTGGGGAATTTGCACCAGACTAATTACATCAGAATCCGGAGGCGTGGGCTCCAGGCAAGAGTTTTAAAAACTCTCCAGATGATCCCAACTCCCCTGATGCAGGAGAGCACTAGGTCTCCTTGCTGGGTTGGCTGCCTAAAAATGACCTGGGGAACCTCTGAAGATGCAGGTTTCTGGGCTCCATCCCTAGAGATTCTGGTTTACTCAGTCCAGATGAGGCCAGTCATGGGAGCTCTTCAGTAGGAGGAAAGACTCCAGGTGAGCTCAGCAGCTGTAATCGGAACAGAGCAGAAGGAGAAACTGAATTCAACGTACAGACCCTAGAGTCTAAGTCTGGTGCCAGGGAGGTCCTAATCTAGTTGGAAGCTAGACCAGAGCTGCGTGAAGTTGGAACTGCCACATGCTGATGAGAGGCAGCAGCAAGTGCTGGGAGGTCAGTGGAGGGTGGAAGAGAACAGAAAGAGGAGACAAAGACCTGTTGGGGATGGGAAGAGCCTGGCTTGGTGTGTCCAGAAAGAAGTGAAGCTGGGGCCTGATGACAGAGGACCTGGTGCCAGGCGTCAAAAGCTGACCTGGTCCATGGAGAAGTTAGCTGAGGAGCAGACCTCAGGACGGACTGCAGGAAGGAGGGTAAGAGGCAGGGAAACCAGTTAGAAATCTGTTGGAGAATCCAAGCCAGAGGGCATCCAGACACAGTGAGAGAGGAGGCCAAGGGAAAGAAGGAGGGACAGTGAAGAACTCTGGTAAAGTAAGACCTCCAGGTTGTTGATTGTACACTAAGGTGAGCAACTGTCTGGGTCATGTGCCCGGTAACCTGTTAGCTTTAATCTCTTAGGTTCACAAGAACGCCAGGATAAATTACGAGACATGGGCATTGTAGATATTCTACACAAACTGAGTCAGTCATCAGATTCAAACCTTTGTGACAAGTGAGTATCGAAAGGGCCTGCTTTGGGGTACATTGGATCCTCTTATGAAAAATTTGAATTGCTTAACAATTAACATGGCCAAACTTAAAATCTTTTAGATTCCTGGATTCCCCTTTTAATTTTCTGTGAGCTAACTGTGTGACATTTGATTAAGTGGTAAACTAATAATTAGCAAATTAATAAAGATCCTCATCTTACTCTGAATTAACATGAGTCTGGGCTGTCGTAATGGGTATCTAGAAAGGATTCAGAGGCCATTCCTTACATTCCTTTAATCATTACAATAGGAATGCATATGGCTTTCTGAACAGAAAGGAAGGCATTTATTAATAAAACATTGCCTCCAAACCTTCCTGAGCACTGCCTTTTGCCTGCCTGGCCTGGGTGCTGGGGATACAGCAGTGACCACTGAAGAGTCCCTGTTCTCAAAGAGCTCACCCTTTCTTGGGAGAGGCAAGAATCATAATCAGAGATCCCTCTAACCTCAAAATAGTCAAAAGTGTTCTTCCGAGCTGTGTGCACTGCCTTATAACGCAGCCTTCACTTTTTCAGCTCACTTCTGTGCATAACAATGACTACAGCAATGAACATCTCTCATCTCCAGATTCTTAAGCACAACCTAAGCCCTTCGTGGCCTGGCCCTGCCTTTCTCATCCTCTTCGTTCCTCCTCCAGTCCCATGCCCACCCTACCTGCCCTCTCCAGTATCACATCTTCATGTTCATCTTGATTCACCATTTCAGTCTACTCTTCTCTGAATCCCTATTCATTCAGCAATTGTTTGTTTTTTAATACTAACCTCTGCCAGGCACTGCTTTAGGCACTGGTGATATAACGGTGAATAAAATTAGTGAAGTCCTTACCTTCATGGCATTTACATTCTAGTACAGAAGACGGACAGTAAGCAAATATGGAATATGAGAGCAGGAAATGAGATTTACTATGAACAAAAAGCAAGTTGAGGGACTGGAGAGTAAGAAAATTTCTTTTCACACAGATTAGTCAATAAATGCCTCTCTGAAAATGTGACATTTGATCAAAGGCCTGGATGAAATGAGTCTGCCAGGCAGATGTTCAGAGGAAGAGTGTTCCAGGCAGAGGGGGCAGAAAGTGCAAGGCCCCGAGGCAGTAATGAGCTTGACATGTTTGAGGAAAGCAAGAAGACCACTGGGGTTGAAGGAAATGAAACCAGGGGGAGAGAGATAGAAGGAGGCTCGGAGGAGGTGGGGAGCACGTGAATAGCCTTGTAGCCAATAGTAAGGCCTTGTGGGTTTCATTCAGAGTTTAATAGGAAGTCATTGGAGAGTTTTGAGCAAAATTCTGGTTTGAATTTTTGGTAGATCATTCTGGTTGCTGTGTAGAGAATCATCTGTAATAGAGCAAAAATTGAAACAGGGAGAATAGTTAAACGCTATTGGCCTGTGCATAAGAGATAAGGGTGGTAGTGATAGAAGTATTGAGAAGTGGTCTGATTCAGGACTTAATCTAAAGGTAGAGCCAACAGGATTTGCTCAGGGATTTGATATAGGATGTTAAGGAAAGAGAGAAAAAGAAACTGCCTAGAGTTTTAGCTTGAAGCATCTGCTTAGTGGGTTGTCATTGACCAAGATGGTGAAGAATATGAGCAAAGTGGGTAGGGATAGGGAGATCAGAAGTTCTTGTTTGGGCGAGCCAACTTTACGATGCCTATTAGGTAAACGAGGGACTTGGAAGAGTGGACTGTGCATATAAATATGGTCATTCAGGGGTAGGATATAGTATCAGCCATAAACTTGTTTCTGTAGGAAAATTTTCTTACAGAACTCAACTCATATATAGAACTCAATTAACTTAGAGACAGTTTGGATAGAGCTTTCTATTCCAATGTGTTGGTCTATTTGTAACTCATCTTTATTATAGAGTCTTAGATAATTGCAAGAATATCTCCACTTTTAAAACTGTAGATTATATCTATTACTTTACTATATAGAAATTGCACTTGAGGCCAGGTTATTGTATGCCTAGTCTACATGGTATACTTTCATCAGCCAATAGTAACTGAAAATGTTAGCCTTTCCTCCATTAACATAGAAGGGAAGTCCATTGCTAAAATCTGACTTCCTAATTCCCACAAGCTCATAACAGGAGCAGCAAAGGAGGCCTCCTCAGTCCTAGGTCAAAGGAAGACACCTTTACAAGGTTCAGGATAGGTCAGGTCGCTGCCCACATTGCATCTTTTTCTCTCCAACTTTACCAAACTTACCTTCTTTCCCAGTCATAATAAACGCACATCCCACATTGTCAGTGTCATTAGAAGATGTGGGTGAGCTTGTAACCCATTCTCAGGCATTGGAACCATGACAGCCTCATCCCATGAGCTCCTGGCCCCTTCTATGTACCTTTAGTTAGCACCTAAACACCTTCCTGGGTCAGTTTAAGTTTTCCAAACCCTAAGCTTCCTTTCCAGTGTCCTATAGCACTAGGACAGTGGTCGGCAAACTTGTTAGTCAACAGAGCCAAATAACAACAGTACAACGATTGAAATTACTTTTGAGAGCCAAAAACTGACTTCTGCGCATGGGCCACGAAGTTTCAGTCACACTATACATGCGTGCCTGCACGTGGTATTTTGTGGAAGAGCCACATTCAAGGGGCCAAGAGTTGCATGTGGCTCACGAGCCACGGTTTTCTGACCACTGTACTAAGTAAAACCTGCATGACAGTAGAACATAATTCCAGGTCCAAGGCAACTCTTTGCCAGTGACAAGGAAAACTATAGACTGTCCCTGGGCTGCAGCAGGTGTAAGGGCTAGAGCAGCCCTGTCTAAGGGAAACCGCAGAAGAGGAATGGAGCCAGCCTGGTTTGGAAGTGTCTTCTGACTGCAGAATTCTGCCCCTGCGGGCAGGTGCCCCAACTGGGCTCACCCAGTTCCCTTTGGGGAATCTAACATTTTAGACTTCCCCCCACTACCATCTTTGAGGCGCAGGGTTTTCCCCCTTATTAATACTTCTGAAATGATGGCTAACAGGAACTTTGTGATTCCAGGGCCAAGACGGCGCTGCAGCAGTATCTGGCGTGACGGGAGCACCCATGGCACCCGCGAGCACCCCACATCCGTGGTAAAGGAAGTACAGGAACTAGCCTCATTTGATTCCTTCTATTTGCACACGTCACCTTGGACTGCAGGGAGCTGTTTTGCAAAAGCAATTTGGTAGGCTTAGATCTCAAATTCATCTTGAGAACATATTTTTGAGGTAGTAATTTCCTCAGAGGACTATTGTGTTTTGTTTTGGGGTTTTTTCTGAGCTACCTGGACTCTTTATTAGAACAATCAATCATTTTCCTTTGGACCTACAATTTTTTGCCTATGCTGCAGCCACTTTGTGAGTGAGAATGAGTATGTCTGTGCATACACAAATGTGTACATGTGTGTGTGCACATGGGTCAGGATGAATGGATGTGTGTGTGGGGGGGATACCTCAAAATTTTCTTTTCTTATTTTGTGTGAAAATCTCTTTTCTACAGATTTTCCAGGGTTTAAGCATTGCTTGCTGTATAAAATAACTTTACTGAATTATATACAGTTTGAATGAAATGTTATTTTAAAAACAAAACAATTGTTAAGTGTTCCATAAAGGTTATGTTGAATTTTGATCAGATGAATATTTGTAAGTAAAAAATATATGCATTTCTGAACCTCAACTTACATAGATTTTCTTTATAAAAGAACAAAGAAAAAAAAAAGAAAAGGTTGGCTATAGTTGGCCTGAATAACAGGCACGATATATGGTGCTGTGCAAAATAGTGAGCTAGCATCTTACTGCCGTCAATATCAGCCTAATTCAATAAGCTCTCAGACTTCCAGGTCAGATGGACAGGGTGAAGGAGAGTGAGGGAACAGAGTCATCATAGGTTTTTTGAAACATCAAAGGGAAACGTAACTACTGATAGTGGAAACCCAGCCATAACTCTGGGCTGCCCTTGGCAGGACCTGGGCACGGAGCGCCTCCTAGCCGCCCTCAACCCTGCCCTTGGTGCAGCAGTTTCTGGCAGGATTTGAACCAGTCACAGAACCTGTGCTCAAACTAAAGTAGCTCATCACTTCCTGGAAACAAAGTCTGGTCACCTTGTGCTGCCTCAAGCAGCACCCATCGCTGTGAAACTCCGGAATGCTCTTCAGACCCATCTGTGGAAAGAGGCAAAGAGCAGGATAGTGTGGAAAGCTGTTTTTCTCTTCATGACACTGCTATTGAGTGTCCTTTTGTAAAATGAAATAGGAATTTTAGTGAGAGATGCAGCCAAGATCTTTCCCTGCAAGAAGCCAAAAACACTGAAGTTAGAAGGAAAGGGACTCTCCCTGGGAGGACCGAAGAGGAGTCCTTTCCACAAGCGAGTGTGCTTGGTCCTTCTGCAGCCCTCAGCGTGGTGCCTGCTCCACCTACCGGGTCAGCTTCCGAGTGAACTCACCGAGATTGCTCTTGACTGAAGGTAGAACCAGCCTTCCTTTCCCTTTGTTTAAAGATGGTCAAAGGCACTGTGGCAAGGAAGGGAGTCTGCGGCCAGAAGCTTGCCCTGGGCACATGCCACATAGGGTCCTGAGCCCACCAGCCACTCCTGATGAGGTCGCACACATCGCGGGCACCCACCACCAACCTGTACCTTCCTTGGAAGATTCAAATATGTTTGATTGCAGATGAATGTTTTTAAATGTATTTAACGCAATTTTTCCTGTTCTCAACCTGACCACGCAAGATTCAAACACAGAGATTTCCAAGTTGTTACTTTCTCAGAACATTGATTTAAAAATCTGTCCCAATAGGCACTTGGGTTTTGTGCAGCTGTTAGTGTGCTAATGTGAGGACTTCCTTGCCTGGCACTTGTAATACAAAATAGTATGGAGTCGGTATTTAAAAGTACCAGGTAAATATACAGAAACCAATAACGAATTGCTGAGACAATCTTGAACCCAGATAGCATTAGGAAGCTAATGGCCCAATGAAATAACACTTTCACACTTAAACTCTGTGGATAAATCTTGCCTGTGGCTATAAACAGATGATCAAAGAAAAAGTGCTTTACTCTAATTAACTTTTCTGGTTTCAATGAAGGAAATGTATTTATTAAAACAAAGCTGTTTGCTGCTCTACACAGGTGCAGTGTTCTGTCAGCAAGAGGAGGGAGGAATGGGATGTGATCTTGTGTCTTCTCCCAAGTTCTTACTAAGCTTCTCGCTCTCTCTAATACTGCATTCTGTTTCTCCTTTTGTGCCCTGATTGTAACCCAAAACTTAAGACTAGAAAAGAATGTCCAATTTAATGAGTTGCATTTTTTTCCCTTGAGCACTTTATGTGGAACAATACGTGTTCTCCTGGTAGTGTTTGAATGATATGATTTTAACACATGCTAATAAAAGCCAAGAAAGATCGTGGCAACTTCTATAAAGGAGTCTGTTTTCCAAATGTCTAGAACGCTAGGAAATATGTACTGGCTTCTGCAACCTGTGATTCTTGGTGAATGAGAAACCAGGAAGGCACTTGGCATTTCAGAGGGGGTGTCTGGTGCCGTACAGTCACTACAGCTCCCAGGGACCTCTGCAGCAGTCCGGGGGCCCCTCTCCTCCTGGCCTCCTGAAGGCCAGCAGACCCTTTATAGGTGGTTACTCCCAGCCACCAGGATACCCCCAATGTTGTGTTCCCCTCCTTCGTCTCTTCCCTTTCCCATGCCACCTGAATTCGGGCCCAAAGCTTGGCAAATGACCAGCTGCACAGTGCATGAGCCGCTGCTGTCCCTCTGCAAGGACCCACAGGCACGCCACTCCCTGCTGTTCTTGTCCCACCTCTAGAATGTAGAGAAGCACCTCCTATCTCTCGGTCTCACTAGAAGCAGGAAGAAAGCCAAGAGCATGATGGGAAGATAGGGAAGTGATTGGCAGGGGAGGGAATTCCCCTGTCACAGGGGAAATTTGGAATTGAGGCCTGAGAGAGGAGGAGTCAAAAGGAAGACTGACCCCAGATCCTGATGGAGAGTCGACAGGGCCCGATCCCAACTCCTTGCCACCTGGGATAGAGGCTGATGCTACCCCTGCCCTGCCCCTTTCCACCAACTCCCTGATTGCTGGGCAAGGAGGCATATGTCAGTTCCCAGCAAGAGGGGAGTTTTGATCCATGACCTAACTTCAGAGGAAGCTGAGGGACGCCCCAAATCCAAGGGCCAGGTGAGGCCCACTTGAGCCACCTGCCTTAGCCCCTCTGTCAGCAGCCCAGGCTCCTGACCCTGTCTGCCAGGCACTCAGCCCTTTTGCTGAGAGGAACCTCCCTCTCTGTCGGGATGCCCTCCACCCTATCAGGTACTCACACCCCAGAAAGCAACCATCCTGCAGCCCCTGGGGGGTTTCTTCTGTCGGAGGAAGCCAGTCCCCGTCTCTGCCAGGGAATTCTGCCCACAGAGAGTGGGCTGTGACCACGAGAGGAAACAGAATTCTCCCTCAGTCTCCCTCCATCTCCCACCACCTCCATTCCTCTGCCATGAACCTTATGGATTCTGGGAAAAATGCCCTACTGTGTAAAGGAAGGAGAGTGTGTCAACACTCCTCCCACTCTGGCCCTGTCACCTAGAGCTCCCCATTTCTCCCCGACCCTGCCACTCCCAGCCACTTCCTGGGAAGGCTTAAGATGGTCCCAGACACCAACACATCCTCCTCCACCCAGGCTCAGTCCTCGCCTACTCCTCTCTCCCCTGCTTCATTTCTCGTCTCTCATTTCTCCAGTGACGGGAGATCCTTGGCTTCCCAGCTTCTGGGGAGATCAGACAGCTGTCAGCCGGGAGCCACACAGCAACCATGGTATGGAAAACCAGGCCGAGGGCTCTGGTGATTCGCCAAGGCGTTTTTCCAGCTCTCACGTGGGCACAGAGCAATTGAGTCCCCCTCTTGAGCCCACTCCCAAAGGGACTAGCACAATCCCCATGGTGGGTTAGGGGTCCGGCGGTCTGCAACAGTGGGTTCAACTTTCCTGCATGCCCTGGCAGGGAGGGCTCCGTTGTCTCCCACGGGGGCCTGTGCGGATGCTGATGAGCACAGTGGACAGCGTGTTTCCATTGGGAGGTGGCTCAGGTCTCCACTTGCATGCAGCTCAGCTCAGCCTCTGCCTCCAGTGCTAGCACATGCGCCCTGTGCCAGAGGCTGCAGAAGGCAGTGCACCCTTGAAGAGCAGTCTTCTGGGGAAGGACTGCCCGTTTAAAGAACCTCAAGTCAGAGGAGCAGTGTTCTCCGGAGAAAATCAGCAAATGAGAAGCAAATGGCTGACATTGGCCTCGTGATGCCCAAGAACACGGCCTTTTGCTCACTCCGAGAGGAAAGGTGATGCCTGGGCTTAATGAACTTCCAAGTAAACCAAAGAGCAAACTGGTAAGAGGGCGTGGCTGTGCATGTTAATATTCATGGGATAATAATAGCTACTTTTTACTGAAAACCCGTTTCCCTCGAGGACACAACCATGGAGGGAGGGGCAAAGTGAGGCAATTCTGTGAAAGCTGGAGGCCACCAGGTCCACGGGAGCGCTTGGGTTTTAAAATTAGGCTTTAGCCAGAATCTAACCCAAAAAGGTGGGGGAGGGGAGCATCGGGAAAATCAGATGATTCTGGCTCCAATGAAACCCCAAACATTGCCTCAGGAGCATCCCGATTTACTAAGCACCCAGTGGCAGGCCTGCGGCATACAGGCTGCCCGTGTGCTGAGGACAGGCAGGCAGCAGGAGGGCTTGAGGCTGGGCTTCCGCTCTCTGCCTCCAGGCCCGTAGGCCTGGCAGTGCCGTATCCAGTCCAGTTGCACTTCTTTCAGGTCCATAGTTACCAAGTTAAGCTCGGAAATGGTTTAATCCATAAAGTAGATTTGTTCCAGTGTTTATTGAGGAAGCACTGCCCTGTGTAACTCTGTTTTCCCCGAGACAACATAGCAGAGTACCACTAATGGCCGCTTATTTTGTAAAATTCCAGAAATAGCCACACAAAAAAATGTATATGTGCTATATACTGTTTAATAAGGCAGGAAACTATATTTTATTATTCACGAAAGATAGCTAAACTAAAAGAAATTGGTGCTCAAAAGAGGAAGATCCGATTCTAGAGCTTTCCTCGTGCGCAGCAGATGGGAACGCACTGACATTTCACTCGCTGGCCTCGTCCTGGGTCACGTGCGCATCCTCAGGGAAGGGAAGCACCGCTCCCTCCTCGAGGCCTGTGGGACGACAGGTGCTCTGTAGGATTCCTCAGACAGCCCGTCCCAGCCCTCTGTGCCACACACCGTCCACCAGGACACAGAGGAAAAGGGGTACTAGCTCCATCACAGACAACAAAGTTAGGGGTCAGGGTGGAAAGGACAGCAGAGAGAGGTCCTGATGTGTGTGTTAGGGACCAGGAATTAGAGAAGTGAGAGAATGCGTAACATGGGTTGAGCGCTTAGTATGTGTCAGGCACCCATGGTCTCCTTTTGTCTTCACAACAGCCCTATGAGGAAGATCCTTATTACAGAGGTACGTATTATGATGGGGCTAAAATGGGTCTGTCATTATCTCCATTTCACAGATGAGGAAACTGAGGACCAAAAAGGTAAATCATTTTCCAGAGGCTATTCCGCTGGTAAATAGTGGAGCCAGGATTCAAACCCTGGATTACCTGTCTTCAGTGACCTTGACCCTTGACCCTTAGGAGAAAAAGTACTGGGTAAGTGGGAAGCACAGTCGGCTCCTGACAACTAAAGAAGCAGGACACATCAAGAAATGGGCAGGACATCAGCACCCTGTGAGGCTGTGCGAAGCCATGCCCGCAGGAGGCTGTGCACTTTTTCCCAGGATGTGATCCCTCCCCACCTCGAGCCTCCCCTACTCAGGATCACCTGAGGCTCAAAAGT
The DNA here is from genome assembly GCA_004026805.1 of Lasiurus borealis. Classification (NCBI taxonomy): domain Eukaryota; kingdom Metazoa; phylum Chordata; class Mammalia; order Chiroptera; family Vespertilionidae; genus Lasiurus; species Lasiurus borealis. The sequence goes on along the minus strand of PVJN01026597.1, from coordinate 13,622 downwards.
CAGCCTCGTGATCACCCAGCACTCCCGAGGAGTATTCCCTCCCCAGACAATTCGCTCTCCTCACACTTCAGTCTTGGACCTTGGGGAGACCTGCTTGTTTCCAGTTGCCCCTCCAAAAAGGACAGCCCTGAGCCATGACCCTGGGGGCATAAGGAAATGCACGGGGGCTCTGAGAGCCGTGTCAGAGGAAAGCGGGCCGCAGTGCCACCAGAGATCCTCTCGCAGGGCCACGGCTTGGAGGAATCGCAGCTCGCACTCAGATGTGTGAACTCGATACCGTTTTTAGGATTTCTTGACGCCTAGAATCCATTGCATACTCAGCTTGCCCTCAGCTGGCAGGGGCCACACCTGTCCTACTTAACCTTGCCCTCAGGACACCTAATCTTACTGGGCTGCATTCAGATTTTGAGAAAACGAGGGACATAGCAAACAAAGGTTATCACCATTTCAGATCTGCATGGGGCCTTCTCCCAAGAATCCCCTCCCCCACCTTACATCCTTTGCTTTTCCCAGGATATTCACGCCCTCAAACCAGAACCTCAGACCTCGGCGGCAGAAGCAGGAGCAGGGCCAGGCCTGACTCTCCACGAGTGCAATGGGGTAAGTCCCTGCGCTCTGGACACCTTAGGTTTCTCACCCATATTTGGAGGTGATGACCCAGTATGCTTTTCCCAAAGTGTGGGGGCTGAGGGACACGAGAGTGACAGAGCGCCTTTCTGTGTAGCCCTCCACTCAGCCACCTCACCGAGGGCCTAGCCTGGGGCCTGCAGAGAACAGGGGAAGTGAAGGGATGACATCTGGCCACTCCCTGGCTTGGATGTAGGCTTGCAGAAAGTTCTATCTCCCCAGTGGGTTCCACAGGAAAATGCAAAAGAGACTTGGCAGTGAAAATATGGCTCCAAAGTAAGAATGCCCCGGGAAAACGTAATGAGACTTAACAGCAGCACTCTGACTCTGCACATTGACGCAGATGAGGACGGCAACTGCCCCTGTACGATGGTCCTGTCTGAGCAGGACCTTGTCAGACTGGCAACTTGGTTCCCACGTGGCTATTACCCGCCCTTCCCGCACCCCGCTCCCGTCCCCCCATGTATTCACTAAAGATGAATAAAGAAACCTGCCTGCATGACTTACCCAGAGCGGCTTCCGGGACGTGGTCTGCGAACGTAAAGCTGGGGAAGAGCAGAGCCAGCTCTCGGCGGGCGTCCTCTGCGTCCCGGCTCCCGTGGACCGCGTTAAAGGGCACTTCGGTGCCGTACAGAGCGCGGAGGCTGGCAGCATTGGCAACACGGACAAGACACAGTTGTTCCATTTGAAAGAGAAATGTTTTGCCCTCTGGCTTTCATTAGCTACCAGTGGGCACCGTGCATTTCTGCGAAAGGGCTTTCTCTGCTGGAAATGCCAAGTACAGCAGCCAGGGTGACAGGAGCGGACATCTGCCCGCCAGGGCAGCATTCTGGGCACACTGCCTGGTACTTCACTTCACTTGTGCCACAGCCCTGGGAGGGAGACTCTGTCTGAGCCCCCGTTTCGGAATGGTGTGAGTCCTGGTGGAAGCACAGGGCTGGCGCCTGCTAAGGGCTTCCGATAGGTCTGCAGAGTCAACCCCTCAGGAGCCCCATCAGCTAATGCTAATATTGCTAGGACTTCCTGCATGTCAAGCACTGTCCTAAGTGCTTCATACATACAGGGTGTCCCCAAAATATGTATACACACTTTAAAAGCTGACAGCTCCATTTTGAAAGTAAAATGTGTTTTAATAAACACTGCCTTTATAACTATTCAAAGTGTGGGTTACATTTTTGAGGGACACTATATATATGTGTGTGTGTGTGTGTGTATGTATATATATATATGTGTGTGTGTGTGTGTGTGTGTGTGTGTGTGTGTATATATATATGCTCATTTAATTCTCACATCAACATCTGAGGCAGGTCCCATCATAGCACCCATTTTTCAGATGAGGGAATCGAGGCAGAGATTAAAGCATGGCCCAAGGTCACACAGTAAGAGGAAGAAGAGAGATTCTGAAATCTGTCTCTTAATGATGACACTCTATAGCCCCCTTGATAGTTGCTCAGATCCCCATTTTACAGATGAGAGAATATAGGCTCTGAGAAAGGACGTGCCTGAGTAGACGGTAACCTAAGATAGAGCACCGGGCTGCCTTTCGCTAGCCCGGGCTGCCTATATATGAATGCCCCTGGCCCCTACAGCTACACACCGCAACCTTGGTTACTCAGCCTCTTGCTCCTTTCTTTCCTGTTGGCTGGGCCGCTCACAGCTTCAAAGGAAAGAAAGACATGGTGCGTTTGGCATTGGTGGTGTCAGGCTAGAAGCACACAGGGCAAGAAGCAGACCAAGGACGATATGCAGAACAGCATGCTCACTCTCAGGACACCCCGGGAGGGGAGCAGGCGTTGAGGGGCTTGAGCACAGTGCATATTCCTAGACCCCATCCGGGCTCTGATGTGCCTGGCCTGGGTGGGGGGGCCTTGGGATCTGTGTTTCCTGGGTGAGTATTGCAGAGGGCCCTGAGACCCCTCTTCGGGACCCTCTGGCTGCAGAGAGAACAGTGAGGCCTGGGTCCAGCAGCAGCCTTCAGAACTGGGCAGAGGAGGCAGCAAGGAGGCAGTCACAGGAGATATTTGGCAAAGGGCGGGGGACTGGATCAGAGGGTGAGAATGTCAGGGTTTCCCCCAATATCTAACAAAGGGGGGCCTTGGCCATCAGCGAACTCGCTGTGTTACCCACAGTTCCCGGCTGAGCATCAGGCAGGGCTCTCCCGGGCACAGGCTCTGAGATGGATGGAGGGACCCCAGCTCGTGACATCACCTGTCAGGCTGCTCCCTCCTGGCCACGTGCGGGTCGCAGGGTCCCATGAGGGCTCGCCAGGCAGTGGCCACGTCCTCGGAGTCCTCAGTCCTGGCGAGGATCAGGAGGCGGCTTGGCCCACTGCACATGTGATGTACCAGCTTCTCAAATGCTTCCTGGAACAGGGTGGGGAACGCCCTGAGGGTCAGCAAGGCCCCTCCCACCCACAGGATGCAGCCTTGCTGCCAGCCAGCATGCCCGCAAAGGGCCCCGAGCGGGGTGGTGGCGATGCCCCCACACCCAGAGGAACCAGGTGTACACTAAAGGCAGGAAGAGGAGACTGGGTTGGCTCATTTGAGGCTGAAGGTGAGATTGTAAGAAATTAGGTAGGGGCAGTTGTTAAAATCACGTGTTTGGAAATCCTGTGGATGCTGGGTAACCCAGGGTAGGGTGTAGTTGAGACTTTTTTTGTTTCTTTGTTTTCTGGATTTGTTTTTGTTTTGGGTTTTTTTTTGAGGGGAGGATGGCAGTACTTTAGAATCCTCCCTCTTCAGGTAACAGCTCTCTGATCTTCCTTCCTGAACAGCTCTCCCCCCATCCTTTGGCCCTAGTCTGGCTGACAACCACAATGTCTACCCACACCCCCATACCTGCCATACACACACACCTCAACCAGAGGAGGGGCTGTGACCGCGAGAGGCAACCAGCCCCTGCCCCCAAGTTTGTGAGCCAAGCCGATGCCCCGGGAGGTGGCTGACCCCGAGTTCAACGGCAGCACCCCAGCACCCGAAGGGCCTGTCCCTGACATTCCCTACAACTGTCTTGGTTCTTCTCCCCAACACCTTCTCATTCAGCTCTTCAATTCCCAGAGTTACGGAGTATCCTTTCAATAAACCCCTTATGTCATTACTTAAGGTAGAGTCCCAAATCTCTTCCTGCAGCCAAAGCACCTTCCCTGATGCAGCATCAGTAGTGAAGCAATTCACAGCCGCCTCCTGTTCTATTCTCGTTCTTCATAATACTCTATTTTCTCCCAAACTAATAACCTGTAATCATTCTCGGAAGAGAAGAGATGGGAGTGGGTTGGTCGATGGGAGCGGACGAACTGACCTCTCCAGCTCTGTGTTGGTAGAAGAGCTGCATTTCTGCCTCCGTCACGGTCCTCTCTTCACTCATTAAAATGTCAAACCCTGCTTCCTGGATCTGCAGAATATACACACACATTCTGAAAGGGTAAGGAAAGCCCAGATTCCCATCTAAATGAGTTGAAAAGTAAAAGGTAATAGAAAAGGCAACATTAAAAGCAGTGGAAATCCTCATCTTTATCATTTCTTTCCTGCTTAGATTTTTAAATTTTAGTTTACTGAAATGGAATTTGGGTTAAAGCTCCTTAAAAGCATTTTCTCCCCGCTAGGAAGGACCCTGCTCCACGTTGCCCACCCCAGTTTTCCACCAGAGGAGACCTGAGGACAGCCCGTGGGGTGAGTGTTGTCTCTGTACCTTCATGATGATCTCATCAGTCTTCCCGTGGCCGACTGCATCCGGTTTGATGATCGCCAAGGTACAGGTCTTCTCTGATGAGGCTGTAATAAGCCAAGGGTGTGGACAAGGTTCCTGAAGCTCAGAGTCGGGGAGAGGAAGGCAAGGGCAAGGAGGACAGGGTTTTACCTTGTTTTCTAGGCAGAGAGATTGGATTGGAAGGAAAATAAGGGGGAGGGGAATCACAGGAGGTAACCCAAAAAGGATACAACAATTGTGTCCTATAGAAGTCAAATCGACGATTTCTCTTTTCACACTGGAACCACCTTGCTCTCCTAAACTGGGCCTCTTTCCTTGTTACAACCCAACTCGAACATCCTCATGACCCACACCCCAACACACAGCCTTTCTACGTCATGCAGTCATCCACTCTTCCTTCTCTTTCCAGCGCTGACCCTGAACTTGGGTCTGGCTTCCTCCGGTGTCTCAGTGTCCTTCCTCCGCCCTCGCCACAGCCTGGCTGACTTGGGCTTCTCCCCCACCCCACCCCACTCCCTCTGTCAGGAGGCTCGGGAAGACCTGCCGGGCCGGGCAGGGTAGAATCCTGAGCTGTACTTGGGGACCAAGGGCAGAGGGTGCAAGGCTGTGGGGAGAGAAGGTGTTCAGCTGACTTTCTGATACTTCAGGAAAAAAGGTGAGGAAAAAAAGAAAGAAACTTGAGCTCTTTACCTGAAATAAGGACTAAGGAAACGACATAGTTACTTTACAGTATCAGTGACGATATCACTCCGCTTTATTACATGGAGTTTTTCCTGACACCAGCTAATTGCCACGGAAGTCACACCTGCTCTCTCTGAACAGGATCCGAAAGCTGTGAAAAGTGCCCAAAATGCCACTCAAGGACAGAAAGGAGATAGGAAATGATGCTGGAGATCAGGTGACCGGAGGCAAAACGTTTTTATAAGTTCCCAGAGCTCGGGTGGCTCAATAAACTAAAAACTTGTATATTTTTTAAAAACACATCAAGTCGGGATCTGCTTTGCCTTGTTGGCCTTGCTGGGTGGCCGGGCACTCACCCACGTCCGCGTCTTTGCCACCGTCCTTCCCGTGGGAAAAGCGTTCCTCTTGCTCAGAGAGGGCCTCATCTTTGATCTGATGCAAATGGGTCAGGAACAGAGGTCATTAGTTAATGAAAATGACCTCAAGACCCTCAAACACCCACAGAAACCCCCAAAATAAAGGTTCAAAATACAGAGCAACAAAAGGGCCAAGGTGATCCGTCTTGGAAAGGAGGAAGTCCTTGCCAGTAGGTGTGCGACGGCGTAGGGAGGGGGTGGTGGGAGTGTTTGGAGATGAGGAAACCCGTGCTGAGCTTCAAGCTCACAATCTGCCTGTTGTCACATCAAGTACACACACACAACTGGCGACTGAAGAACTGAAATGTGAGTAAATACAAAGCGACTGCCTTCACAGTGTGGGGAAGGCATACAGAGAGAGCACCGGCAGCTGGGATCATCTTTCCTGGGGGAAATGGCCGGTTTTCTGGGGGGAGAGTATGATTTGATTCCTGTCCATTCTATGGAAACAGGACTGTGCCCTTTGGAACTGAATTTGAGGCCTGGGACAATGAGAGCTGAGCATGAAGGCTCATTGGCAAGTGCTCGGAGCACTAGGAAATGCCCCTCTCTCGGCCACAGGTATGTCGTTCTTCGGAGGCAGCCAGTTGTTTATGAAAAACTCAGCCTGCGTTATCGGGAAACAGTATCTCCGAACCACAGGCTGTTTCTCATGGTCCGGACAGAGCTTAGTTTCTAAGTTCAAGACGCGAGCCCTCTGGGATCACCAGTAAGACTTTCAGGAATGCGAGGTGAGGGCGGCAGGTCGCCAGGAGGGATATCGCCCTGAGGCTGGACTCCGCCTGCCCACTTCTCGATTCCATCACTTTATTTTCATTTCTGACTTCATGGTCAGTGATCCAGAAACCCTGTGAAGAGTGGAGGTAGAGGAGGAAGAGAGATGGATAAAGAAAGTTGAAGCGCTCTGGGTGAAGGGACAGCTTTTTAAAAGAAGGCTCCACAAAGAAGATTTCAAAATGCACGTGTCAGCGGGGCCTAGTGCTCTCCCTGAAGCTTCCAGCTGACAGGTCCAGGAAAACTAGCGGGAAGGGGAGGGAATGGCAGGCCTGGAGCACGCCCTGAGCTTGCTGCTTGCAGGCGTGACCGACCTCCTTACCACTTTCCGCTCTCTGCCTTCAGCCAGCACCTTCCTCTCGGCCTCCAGCTGGTCCAGGATGGTTTTCTGCAGCAGGGGGCCGTTTGCTCCTCTAACCACAGCCACTAGTTTCCCTCCCTGCAATGGGACCAAGTGCTGCTCAGGCCACAGGAAACCCAGACGCTAATCTCTTCAAGAACCAGTGGGAGTGTCCAAAAGTTTTGTTTAGGAGTGTGCCCAAGGTCAAGATCAAGGTCAAGGTCCATTGGCCCCAAGCCCACAGCTTCCATCACTTCTCTGCCTTCTCCCCCTGGCCCCTCCTTTCAGACTTCCTTCAGGGCAATGGAGAGTCAGCTAAGGGAGGGGCAGGGCGCACTAGGATATGAGGTTGCCTGTACTTGGCTCATGCATTCAATACGTATCTCTGAAGCACTTATCTGTCAAGCACTGAGACCCAGGCAAAGACTATGACCACTAAACACAAAAAGACACAATTGTGCCCTCAGTGAGTGGGGAGCCATGTGGGGGCAGAAATGTGATCATCAAACAATTACATTAGAACGAGGCCATTGCTTTAATGGGGGGTGTACAGGATGCTTGGAATTCCGGACAAGACTCGATTCCCAACTCCATCTGGGAATGAGTTTCCTGCTTTTATATATATCCTATCTAATAAAAGAGTAATATGCAAATTGACCGTACCTCTGCTACACCCACCAGCCACCTCCACCAGCCAATCAAAGTAAGTATGCAAATTAACCCAACCAAGATGGCTATGGCTACAGAGAGAGCAGGGAGAGGCTTGGGTTGCCCCTGGCGATGGAGAAAGCCAAGCTTTCTGCACACCCTGGCGGGCCCAGGACTCCGCTTAAGGCAACAAAGTTTCAATGGCTGTGTGAGCAGAAGGCTTGGCTCTGCTCCAGGCTACAAAGAAGATAAATAAATCCCAGATACCAGGGCCTCCGCCAGGAGGCATGGCCAAACTGCAAACCACCACAGGCCCCTCACCCAGGCCACCCCATGCCCCAAGGGAACACCCATCCTGATCCAGGACATCCTTCAGGACAAACCAGCTGGCTCCCACCCATGCACCAGGCCTCTATCCTATCGAATAAAAGAGTAATAATGCAGATTGACCATCACTTCAACACAGATCCTGCCCCATGTGGACACAAGATGGCCACCACAAGATGGCCAACAGGGGAGGGCAGTTGAGAGGGACCAGGCATGCAAGGAAGGGCAGTTGGGGGAGACCCAGGTCTGCAGGGGAGGCAATTAGGGGTGACCAGGTCCACAAGGGAGGGCAGCTAGGGGCAAACAGGCTGGCAGGGGAGCAGTTATGCATCAATCAGGCTGGCAGGGGAGTGTTTAGGGGGTGATCAGGCTGGCAGGCAGAAACGGTTAAAAGCAATCAGGAAGGAAGGCAGGTGAGCAGTTGGGAGCCAGCAGTACTGGATTGTGAGAGGGATGTCCGACTGCCCTCAAAGGGTCCCAGATTGGAGAGGGGGGAGGCTGGGCTGAAAGACACCCCCCCCTGCATGAATTTTACGCACCAGGCCTCTATATATATTTGATTTTTTTACAAAAAGGAAAGGAGAGGGATATAGAATTAGAAACATTGAAGGGAGAGAAACATCGAGGAGATAGAAACATTGATCAGCTGCCTCCTGCACACCTCCTACTGGGGATGTGCCTGCAACTAAGGTACATGCTCTTGACTAGAATCGAACCTGGGACCTTTCAGTCATCAGGCCAACACTCTATCCACTGAGCCAAACCGGTTAGGGCCCAAGTTTCAACAGCATCTATGCATAGGACTCAGAAAGAAGTGGCCAGGAGAGAGCAATTTGCAGAGAGTGGGTTCCCCTCCATTCCCATCCAACCCTCAGTGGACCACCACAGTGTGAGAGCCTCTAGGCACATGTCCCTGCTGATCATAGGATGCTTCCATCACCATGGGCTCAGCAAGCAGACCCCTGCAGGGTAATCCCGTTCTGCAAATGCGCCCCATGTCAGTTTGTCCGGGGAGCACATTTATCTTAGCTTCTTCCCACGCCCCCCTCCCGCCCTACCCATGTTCCATCATATAACTTCAGTCTCCCTACTAAATCTCAAGGTGCAAATGCTTTTTCATAAGCTCCCGATCTGTAATCCTTGCAGTGCTGAGGGGCCAAACATTTCCAAATTAAACAACCCTGGCCTGACTATCAAGAGGCGTGGGGCTGGTGTGTGTGGGGGGAAGACCCCAGTTTCCCAGTTTAAGGAGGGGACTGCACTGGGTCAGGAAGAAGATCTCATTCAGTTGCCTTCAGTGCCTGTCAGGAGACCTACACCTAGAGAGCCAGGAGTGGCCGTGGGCCCTGGGGGTATGGAGCATGGATGCCATACCAAAGGCATCCCAGTTATCTCCAACACCCTGCCCTGCTCGGCTGTCCTCAACAGTCCCTCTCCTTTCTGACTTTCCATAAACGACCTTCAGATTTTGTGATTACATAAGGTGTGTGCAGAGCTCGTCCGCCCGTGAAGGGCACTGGCTGTGCTGGAAGCTCCCTCCACGGAGCAGAGCAAAGGAAGCTGAAACTCTGCTCTGAGTGAAACCTCAGCTGGAGTGCCCACCAGCCAGGAGCAGCACATCAGTGACGCCTGTTCTCTCCCCTGCACGGCCCGGCCAGAAGCTGCCCGCGCTCAGGTGACGCCTGGCCGGCCGGTGGGCAGGCCCCAGGCATAGGGCCAGTTGGGGCTGCATTACCAGGACTCCAGGACATCGTCCTCAGCCAAGAGGAGAAAGGCAGTCAGGGAGAAACCACATCCTGTGTCTGGATCAGGGTGACCCTTTGGTGAGTCCCAGTGAGAATTAATGCCCATCGGAATCCAATGACCTGCAACCATCAAACAGTCTTGGTTCTGAAGACGCACTTACTGCGTAGAACAGGAAGGTGGGCTCGCACCTCCCGTGGTACTTTGCCAGGACGTCGAGAGAGTCTGCCTCCGCCTAAAGAAACAGGCTGTCAGCAGGTGCCTGGCACAGCGGGCACAGGGGCACAATGTCAGGGAAGCACAGGGCAATCCACACGTACACGGCACTCCACACACCACACACACACACACACACACACACACCACCTATCACACACACACCACCTATCACACACACACACACACACACCACCTATCACACACACACCACCTATCACACACACACACACCACCTTTCACACACACACAACCTATCACACACACACACCACCTATATAACACACACCACCTATATAACACACACCACATATCACACACACACCACCGATCACACACACACACACACACACACACCACCTATATAACAACTCACACCACATATCATACACACCACCTATCACACACACACACCACATTACATACCCTCCCTGCAAATGTACATCACACACACTGTGACTGCCCTCCCCAGGTGAAGCCCTGACTTGCTTTCATGGTTCTATTATTTTTTCATCGGAATCGTCACCACCGTCCTGTCAACACGTTGGCAAAATCATTGGCAGTGGTACTTTTTTGAGGAATAAAAGGAGGAGGGGACCATGGTTTCCCCCGCTCCTCACCAGCCACGATCCAGCAAAGGAAGCTGCTCACTACATCCTGCTGCTGCCGCCACTGGCAGCCTCGGGGCGGACGGGCCTCCAGCCGCCCTGTGTCCCAGAAGCCTGCCCTGGACACTTCCTCCCCTCGCCCTGCAGAAGCCTCCAACCCACTCCCACGGGCGGGAGGAGCCAGAGCCTTTGAACTCAGACTTGTTGCAAGATTAGCGTGAAGCCCATCATCTGTATCAGTCTTTGCACATATCCATCTCTATACATTAATCCACATAAATGTGTGCTCTGAGTTCCCCTTTGCAGAGCGGGGGATAGAAATCTTGGAACCCTGAGCTCTGAAGGGGAAAGCAGAGTTCACAGTGTCTGTGAGCTCAGAGGGAGCACAGCCGTTGGGGTGACAGGTATTCTGTCCCTACAGCCACAGTAACTGTCCATGAGGGGCGGAGACAGCGATGACTAATAAAAAATCCCCAGTGGATGCCTTTTCAGTGCTCTGCAAAGGGAGATCACACTTCCTGCTCCTGTGTTTAAATGTTGCCGTTTTCTGACAATGTTGTGTGACAGTCGCTGGGAGAGGATCTTACTGATGCAAAGTGTAGAAGGTCCGGGCCAACCTCGATCCTCATCTTCTGGAAGAGGCTCAGCACGGGCTTGCAGGGGCCACACCAGCCCTGATAGACGTCGACAACTGCGGGAACCAGGCAAGAAGCAGGGAGGCTCAGGGAGGCTCAGCGTGCATGTCCGGCACAGTTCACACCCACACAGTCCACCTTCCTCAGATGGACGTCATTTGCAGGGACATGAATGGTCACAGATATGTATAATCCCGTCAGAGTATGAGCAAGTGTGGAAACACAGCTCTCCCTCATTCTTAGCAACTCCTTGTTCTGAATTCTGAACACAAGGAAGTAGTGTAGAGTGGGAAGTCATTTACTTACCATGACCCTTTACCATAAGGAATTTTCAGGCTACGTGCAGACCTAGCCCAGAGTGGCCCTCAATAAATACTTGAATGGACTGAAACCGTCTGTTCTAAAAGGAAGAAGCCACTGCAGGTGACCTGGCAGCATACAATCAATTCTTAGCTTCTTTGATAATCAACAGAGATTTGGCCTTTTCCCCTGATGAAATTACAAGTGACTTGCTTTGGGTAAAGGAGAGTTTTGTTCACTTTAGGAAGTCAACACTGTTCTCCTGGAAAGTGACTCTGATAGCCACCCAGGTGGCAACTTGGATACCGTGGTCTGCTTCGGTCCCTGTCTGGGCTGTGCGCCCGGGGTGGGTGTGAGGGAACCTCTCTTCTGCCTGCACCCGACCAGGAGGCCTGCTACCGGATAGTACTGACTAATTTCCCAAACAGAACTCACCAATAGATAGATGTTCGAGCCAGACCTATCTATACAAAGAAATCACCTGGTTCTTCATTCATGAGACTCAAGGTTATAGGAAATGGTGATCATTGCAGTTTTTCTCTTCATGGTAAATCTGTCATTTAGCCATTTGTAAAAGGATGGATCTCAACAATTATCTGAAATTACCAGTTAGTCCTTTGGAACTGAGCATTTCCTCCCAGAGCTCCTGGGTGCTGATGTTGACCTACATCAAAGAAGAACAAATACTGTATCACTGAGGGCACAAATGGGGAGACACTGATGTATGTCTACATATTCTTCTCTCTCTCCCTCCCTCCCTCCCTCTCTCCCTCTCTCTCTCTCTCTCTCTCTCTCTCCCTCTCCCTCTCTCCCTCCCTCCTTCCCTCCCTCCCTTTCCCTCTTCCTCCTCTCCACCCCCATGGCTTTACAATAAGTCTTAGAATCAGGCAGTGTGAGGCCTCCATATTTTGTCTTTTTCAAGATTGCATTGGCTATTCTAGGTCCTTTGCATTTCTACAAACCTTTTAGAGCCAGTCTGGCAATTTCTGCAAAAACTCCTGCAGAGATTTTTCATTGAGATTGCATTGATTCTGTGGATCAATTTAGGAAGTAATTGAAATATTAACAACTTGGAGTCTTCCAGGCCATGGATGTGCTGTTTCTCATCATTTATTGAATCTTCCTTAATTTTCTCAGCAACTGGTTATAATTAGTTGGGGCTGGTTGGATTGGTTGGAGTTGGTATATATGTTTTGCCCATCTTTTCTTAAATGTATTTGAACATCCACATCAGGAATTGACAGTGAGTTTATGGCTATTTCTCCATATTTTCTATTATCTACAAAGCATTCTGAGTTATATCAAAAATTAAATACAAGGAGAAATACATATTATCCCCCTTTACAAATAGTATACATTTTTTGTATGTTTTTATTTTAAAACAATTTCAAACTTACAGGAAATTTGCAAGTACAATATAAAGAACTTTTCCTTCTTGAATTATTTGAAAGTAAATTACCAACCTAATAGCCCATTATTCCTACATAACCACAATACAGCTATCACAATAAAAAATGAACATGTATATTATTATTATGTAACTCTTGAACTCTATTCAAGTTTTACTGATCCTCCCAATAAAGTCATAGCAGCAAAAGTTCTAATCAGAACCACGTGCCAGGTTTGTCAGGTCTCTGTAGTCTCCTTCAGTCTGGAGTAGTTCTTTAGCCTCTGATCTTCATGACCTTAACACTTTTAACTACTGCATACTGGTTACTTTTTAGAATGTTCATCAGCTTGAGTGTGCTGGTGTTTCCTCCTGATTACATTCAGGCTGTGCATCTTTGGATTGGTGGAGCTGGTTGAAATGGTTGGAATTAGTTGGAGCTGGTTGTATTGTTGGAATTGGTTGGAGATGATTGGATTGGTTGGAGTTGTTGGAATTAGTTGGATTGGTTGAAATTGGTTGGATTGGTTGGAATTGGTTAGGACTGATTGGAACTAGTTGGAGATGGTTGGATTGGTTGGAATTAGATGGATTGGTTGGAATTGGTTAGATTGGTTGGAATTGGTTAGGACTGATTGGAGATGGTTGGGTTGGTTGGAATTAGTTGGATTGGTTGGAATTGGTTGGATTGGTTGGAAGTGGTTAGAATTGGTTGGAATTGGTTGGAGTGTCAGAAAGCAGAAGAATGTTCCTCTCATGGCATCTTCTCAGGTGACATACAATTTCCATCTCCCTCATTACTGCTGATGTTCACTTGGATTGCACCTGCTTTGGGTTACACGTAGATAAAACGGCAGAGAGCTTCCCCATAAAGTTCAGGTGGAATAGGAGAAGGCCTTCTATGAGCCTGCCTGGATGGCACATGGTGGAAGTGCTAAGTGGTCAGACTGTCCTAAAGGACACTGAGGAATTGCCAGGGGGCCTGTTCGTGCACCCTTTGCCCGTGTGGTCCTTGACCCAGTGCGTACCCAGTGAGCGCTTTCTAGAGAGAACCTCCCTGGTGCTTCTGAAGGCTGCTGCGCAATGCAGCAGCTCGTGGTGAAGTTTATTTCCCCAAGATCATTGAGAGGGAAAGCTCAAATGTCTGCCAGCCTCCTCCACTGTGAAATTATTCTCTTTCCTTCTGTAATTAGTAAGCTTTTTTTTTTTTTTTTT
>PVJN01026596.1:0-28892 GCA_004026805.1 Lasiurus borealis | reverse complement strand
ATGGTGGTGATGGTGGTAATGGTGGTGGTGATGGTGGTGGTAATGGTGATGTGATGGTGGTGGTGATGATGATGATGGTGACATGATGACTGCCTTTTGGTGAGTATTAATTTGAGATTACATTTTCAATATCATCAATATTTTATTTGGTAAAGTCAATGTACTTAAAAGAAAATAATAATCATGATCCCATTTACTAAAAGGAGCAGAGAACTAGTCCAATTATTTGTGATAGTAAATATGTGTCTAAGACTCAGCTTTAAACCACCACGGGTTTTTCCCAGTGACGCATCGAAGCCCAGATAGGACCTAGCAGGGAGTGTCCCACCCACACCATGTTCCGGAGAAGCTGGCCTCATTGCCTTAGTGGAGGCACTAAAAAGGGAACAAACCAGAGAAGGCATTCCCTCCTTTTGGACATGACCAATCTGTGCAAAGATGGAAGTGTTCAGAGAGCTAGGCTCTATGTAGGGTCCTGGCACACGGGACTGCATACCGCAGCCTTTCTGCTAGATCCTCGCCAAAGCACATGGCAGTTTATAAATAAGTAGGAGCCTAAGGACTTGTACACTGGGATTGATGGGCAAACATTCAGATGGGAGATGCTGAGGATAAAGTGAGATTTTTTTTTTTATTTTCACAAGGTTTGTGCCACATGAGTCATGTTTGTATAGAAATGGAATCAGCCCTGGCCTGTGTTATTCAGTGATTAGAGCATCAGCTCATGCATCAAAGGGTCTTAGGTTTGATTCCTGGTCAAGGGCAAGTACCTGGGTTGCAAGTTGGATCCCCAGCCTTAGTAAGGGCATGTAGGGGAGGCAACTAATCAATGTACCTCTCTCATACAAATATTTCTCTCTTTGTCTCTCACTCTCTCCTTCCTTCCTTCCCTTCTACACTTTCTGTAAAAATCAATGGGACAAATATCCTCAGGTGAGGATTCCCAACAGCAACAACAAACAAACAAAAAACAAAACCAGCCCAGCCAGCATGGCTCAATGGTTGAGTGTCGACCTAGGAACCAGGAGGTCACAGTTTGAGTCCCAGTCAGGGCACATGCCCAGATTGCTGGCTCAATCCCCAGTGTGGTGTGTGCAGAAGTCAACAATTCTCTCTCATCATTAAAATTTCTATCTCTCTCTCCCTTTCCCTTTCTCTCTGAAATCAATAAAAAAAATATTAGAAAGAAAGAAGTGAAATCACACTGAATGTGATCAGCAGGTTAATGTATGTTGCCTCTGCAGGGAGGCCCTCTGACTCACCCCGGAAGGCTTCATCCAGAATCCAGGGCTTTCCTGTCTGGAGTTGTTACAATGCCATGTCAGATTTCCTACAAAGCTGGTGAGGTGCGGGCTGTGGTTTGCACACACGGAAATGTGGATATTACCATTTGTGTGTGTGTGATTGCCCCCATTGTTTTCTTTTTTAGAAAAAAAAAATTTTTCTGTCCTGTCCAGTTTGGCTCAGTGGATAGAGTGTTGGCCTGCATACTGAAGGGTCGTGGGTTCAATTCTGGTCAAGGGCACATGCCCGGGTCGTGGGCTGATCCCCAATAAGGGATGTGCAGGAGGCAGCCAATCAAAGATTCTCTCATCATTGATATTTCTATCTCACCCTCCTTCTCCCTTCCTTTCTGACATAGAATATATTTCTTAAAATAAAATAAATATGTTTTTATTGATTTTTAAAGAAATAGGGAGAGAGATAGACAGAAATATCCAGGAGAGAGAAACATTGATCTGTGGGCCCACAATGGGGATTGAGCCTATAACTGGGGCATGTGTTGAACCTGTGACCTCTGGACACTCAAACACTGGGCCACACTGGCTGCCCCCCAACATTTTTCCTTTTGTTTCTATGTTTAAACTTTCCTTCTGCATTTTTAAGCAATTGTGATTAGTATGGGGAGATAAAACTAACAAGAGATTTGCACTGATAGTCCAAAAACTTCATTCTAGCCACTCAAATATTGGTTTTATGGAGGTTCTGGCATCAGGAATCTGACTGCTTTTAAGGCTTTTGTTGTTCTCCTCCTGGGTACTTTCTTTCTTGAAAAAGTTAGTGTGTAGGGCAATCATTTGCTATTTAATTGTTTTTAACCCATCTGTGAATTACATATCGGTGGTCCTGGCCTACCATAAAATCTGGAAGGATTAAATTATGTTCAACATACTAAGGTGTCTAAGGAACTGGTTTTAAATAACTGAGATTTCCAACAAAGTTCCTGAAACAAATATTTCCAAGTTAATTTTCAATCAACCAGAAAATTCAGTGGGTTAAAACTGCCAGTTTTCAGACACCGTGGCTCTCCTGTCTGACTTACTGGTCTCTGGGCACCCACATTTATGTGTCAGAGGGCTGTCCCCATCCCCGCTTGCATCCAGGGAGAGTGCTCTCCTGGAATCCTACCGTTTGATGAGCATGTGCAGTGAGTCCGCCACACTCTCCATGAGCCGGATGACCTGCGGGTAGGTGAGGTCCGCACATGGATTGCCGTTGATGGATACCACTTCATCCCCCTCACAGAGCCCAGAGCCTGACGCTTTGCTCTGGCTGCGGATCTGAGTGAAGTAAACAGGAGGCAATGGTTAGAATCATCATTGTGGGAGAAACCAAGATGGCGGCATAGGTGAACACCTAAACTGCTGCCTTGCACAACAATTTCCAAACTACAACTAAAAGACAGAACGGACACCATCCAGAACCACAGGAAGGCTGGCTGAGTGGAAATTCTACAACTAGAAAGAAAGAGAGGGGCTCATGGACACTCAGAGGAGTGGAAATTCTACAACTAGAGGAAAGAGAGGGGCTCATGGAGACTCAGAGGAGCTGCAAAAAACAGGTACAGAGACACGCATGGGGAGAGGATGGGCGGCAGAGTGCCTGGTTGGCTTCCTGTAGCAGAAGGAAACAGAAACTCCCAACTGCACTGAACTCCAGTTCCAGGCGAAACTCATACAGGGGGATTCTGGACTGTTGTGAAAAGGGAGGAGTGTGCGGAAACTTAGGGGAGTCGTGAGAGGAAGAGATCTGGAGGTGTGTGTGAAAGTGCACACAGAGAGGACTGACTGCTGATTGTGCCACTGGCTTTCTCTAGCAGAAGGAAGACAGAACCTCCCAACTGCACTGAAATCAAGTTCCAACTGCACTGAACCCCAGTTTTGGGCAAGATCCAGACTCATATGGGTCCCTGGATTGCATGGAAACTCAGGGGAGCCTGTCTGGAGGCAAGTGAACATGAGTGCATGCAGAGAAGGCTGCAAATGATTACTGAGGGACACTGAGACCCAAGGACTGTGTAGGGCAGGGCTCATGGGAAGCCACGGCTGTCTATTCAGCCCTGAGACTCCACCCCATCCAAGCTGAACACAGAGGCTTTTGCAATTTTGCAAGTCTTGTATCATAAGGCTGATTCCAGCACAGAAATTCTCCCAGCATAGACAACAGCTGATTCTCACAACCAATTGGCTTGGAGGTCAATTCCCTCCAGTGATACCAACAACAATCAAGACTTAACTACAACAAGGCTGTAACACAGTCCACAAAGGGGTGCACCAAGAGAGTCTACCTCAGATAACTGGGGAGGTGGAGCTACTGGGCCATATAGGACACCTACCACACAAAGCTACTCTACCAACTCAGGGAAGCAGCCAAAATGCGGAGACAAAGGAACAGATCACAAACAAAAGAAATGGAGGAAAACAAATGACTGGATATAGAGTTCAAAACCAGGGTTATAAGGTTTTTCAAGAATTTCCTAGAAAGGATGGATAAATTTAGTGAGACCCAAGAGGAGATGAAAAAAGGACCAACTAGAAATTAAACATACACTGACTGAAATAAAAAATATTATACAAAGACCTAAAAGCAGACTAGAGGAACGCAAGAATCAACTCAAAGATTTGAAATACAAAGAAGCAGAAAACACTCAACCGGAAAAGCAAAAAGCAAACAGAATCCAAAAATGTGAAGATAGTGTAAAGACCTTCTGGGACAACTTCAAGCATACCAACATCAGAATTGTGGGAGTGCCAGAAGAAGAGAGAGAGCAAGATACTGAAAACCTATTTGAAGAAAGAATGACCAAAAACTTCCCCCACCTGGTGAAAGAAATAGACTTACATGTCCAGGAAAGGCACAGAACCCCAAACAAAAAGAATCCAAAGAGGACCACACCAAGACACATAATTAAAATGCCAAGAGCAAAAGACAAAGAGAGAATATTAAAAGCAGCAAGAGAAAAACAGTTCATTATCTACAAGGGAGCACCCATACGATTTGTCAGCTGATTTATCAATAGAAACTATGCAGGCCAGATGGGAGTGGCAATAAATATTCAAAGTGATGAATAGCAAGAACCTACAACTAAGATTATTCTATCCAGCAAAGGTATCATTCAGAATTAAAGGACAGATAAAGAGCTTCATAGATAAGAAAAAACTAAAGGAGTTCATCAACACCAAACCAGTATTGTATGAAATGCTGAAAGGTACTCTTTAGGAAGAGGAAGAAGAAAAAGGTAAAGATAAAAATTATAAACAACAAATACCTATCTATCAACAAGTGAATCTAAAAATCAAGTGAATAAAAAATCTGATGAACAGAATAAACTGGTGAATATAATAGAATCAGGCATAGAAATTCTCAGGGGGAAAGGGGTGAATGGGGTTCAGGGAGAGTCTGGACAAAAATCATAGACCAATAGATGAAGGCAAAAGGAATGGGAGATAAGGGCAGAGGGACAGGTGGGAGAAGCATGGAGGGGAGCTATGAGGGGACAAAAGAGGAACAATTGTAATAATCTGAACAATAAATATTTATTAAAAATAAAAGAATCATCAACATGTACACACCGTGCCATCACCTCCGAGAGACATTCCTCGGCCTGGCACATGGATCTGCAAGCTGGAAAACCAGCCCTGGCTTCATCCACCTGTGACCTGTGAGACCACCCTCTACATGTTATACACACACACACACACACACACACACACACACAATATACTGTATACCATGTCAGTCCTGGCTTCATCCACCTCCTAACCTATGAGCCCACCTTTCACATGTTTTACCACACATACAATGTAGCATGTACTATGTCAGCCCTGGCTATATTTTTATCTATTAACCACCACCTTACACAGGTTACATACACACACTCACAATGTAGTATGTACCATTTCAGTCCTGGCTTTATGTTCACCTATTAACCATAGCTTACACATATTTCACCTACACACACAATGTAGTATGTAACATGTTAGCCTTTTCTTTATTCACATGTTAACCTGTGAGACCACCTTTATATGTTCAATACATACCATGTAGTATGTACCATGTCAGTCCTGGCTTTATGTTCACCTATAAACCACCATTTTACACATGTTACACACATACACACAATGTAGTATGAACCATGTCAACCCTGTCTTTATTCATCTGTTAACCTGTGAGAGCACCTTACACATGTTCACTATACACACAATGTAGTGTGTACCATGTCAGTCCTATGTCCTGGTTTTATGTTCACTTGTTAAGCACCATCTTATACATGGTCCACTCCCCCTCACACACACACAATGTAGTATATATCACCAAGATGTCACATTTAATTCATATCACTGTAAATAAACAGAAAAGGAGAGAAATCTATTTTAGAAGAATGAGAGTAAAGAAATAAAAAGTAGTGAGGAATGGGGAGACTTTTTAAAATAGAGCACATGCTAGAAAGAATCATGTTACATTGTGAAGTCTGACCCAACCGGAGAGTGACTTCTCCCACTCACATACAATTTAAAACCCTGTCACATTGCAGATAAACTCAACCAAGACCATCGTCCCAGCATAGAGGGAAAGGGGATGGTCAGGATATTAAGGACTATGTCAAAGGAAGAACTCCTTTTGAGATCAATTATTTAAAACTTAGTACTAGGCAAACTTTGGCCCCCCCAAAATGAAAGGAAAGTGTTGTGCAAAAATCAAACAGCCGAGCTCTAAGGATGCCTCCAATTCCCGCATGGAAGGATGTGGAAGAGGACAGATCAGAATGAAACCTAGATGCACCGTCTGGCCTGGGAGGAGAGAGGTGGGACCGACAGCAGAGGCTCCCCTGGCCCCCGGTGAGACATGTGTCATTGTGCCAATGACAGTGCTGGGCTGGTCACTGTCCCTCTACCCTTCCAGGTCCAGTCCCTCCCCTCCCCAGCACTGCCTCATGGCTGGGCTTCCTTCATGCCAGCTCCTGGCTGGGTCTGGCCAATGGGAACCCCAGTAGAGATCAAAGAAGGAGAGGAAAGAGGGTTCAGCCAGGCCTGTGGGGCCACAGCTCTCTGACAGTCCAGCTCATGTGTGTCCGTCCCCACCAGGCCTGAACTCTTGTCCTGGGACCCCGACACCATCTCCCATGTGCAGGCCCAAAGGGAACTGTAGCTTCTGCTATATATATATATATATATATATATATATATATATATATATATAATATATAATGTGTGTGTGTGTGTGTGTGTGTGTGTGTGTATGCACTGGGTCACTAGTTTTAAAACTAGTGATCAAAATTTGTGCACATTAAAAGGGGATTAATTAGAGAAAATCCTATCTAATAAAGAAGGAATATGCTAATTGACCATCACTCCATCACAAAGATGGCTGCACCCATAGCTGAAGCCAAGTTCCCTTAAGGAGTCTTAATGAGCAATCAGCAGGGACCTGAGGCTAAGTCCTTCCCCGACCCACTGGGGCTTGACAGGGGACCTCAGGCCATACCCCCACCTAGCAGGACTTGACAGGGGACCTCAGACTGTGCCCCCTGCCCTGGTGTCAGGCTGGGGGACCTCAGGCTGCACCTCCTGCCTTGGCACCAGGCCGGGGGACCTCAGGCATGACCCTCACCCCAGTGCTAGGTCAGGGGACCTGAGGCTATACACCCCCACTCAGCGGGGCTTGACAGGGAACCCCAAGGTGTGCTTCCTGTCCTGGTGCTGGGCTAGGAGACCTCAGGTTGCTCCCCCCACCCCAGCAGCAGGAAGAGGGACTTCAGGCCATGTCCCCTACCGGGTAGGGTTTGACAGATGACTTTAGGCCACACCCCCATCCCTGGCACCATGCTGTGGGACCTCAGGCTGCACCCCCTACCCCAGCACTGGGCCAGGAGACCTGCGGTTGAGCCCTCCTGCCTGGTGGGACTTGACGAGACCTCAGGCCATGCTCCCCACCCAGTGGGGCTTGACAGGGAACCTCAGGTCATGTCCCCCACTTGGCAGAACTTGATGGGTGCTCCCCACCCCATCTGGGAGACCTCATGCCTGTCCTTATCCTGGCACCAGGCCAGGGGACCTGAGGCTACACCCTCTGCCCAGCGAGCTTGACAAGGATGGGACTGACTTGGTCTGGGTCTCACACAATTTTGAAGTACATGTGGGTGGGTGGGGACTTAACTTTGGGTGCCCCTTTTAATGTGCATGAATTTTGTGTACCAGGCCACTAGTATTTTAATATTGCTATTTGCCCTTTCTCTATAATAGAAGTATCAGAGATGAAAGAAAATTAGTAATATGTGTGTGAAAATCTTCCTCCTGTTAGAGTCTGGGGTGCACTGTGGGACACAGAGTCAAGTCCTCGCCTACCCATGTGTGCCTCAAAATTGCATGAGATCCAGACCTGGCTGCCACCCACCACCACCACACCGATTGGACTAGATCCAGACATGGTTGGAAAGGACACACTGCATTGCGGCCCAGTGAAAATGGAAAGCTAAGGCTCTGGGGGAAATGCAGCGTTACTCCATGTCATAGCATGAGTCCAAGAAGCGTGTCAGCTACGCTGCTTTAGCTTCATGGATCAATAATTCCCTGGTGAAATGAAAAAGTTGCTTTTGCTCTTATTAGGGCTTTGTGTCCAGCCCTTGCAGAAGGAGTAGGAAGCAGGCGGGCGGAGCTCTCCCAGGACCTGGCCCGCATTGGCTTGGGGTGTCCTCCATGCACACAGTGCCAGCTTCCCATCGGCGATGCGAGCCTCCTCTCCTGGCTGCGTGTCCATGTGCGAGTCATGGACAAGTCCTTGGGGAGGTGCCCGCGTAAGTGGTGGAACGAGGACAACTTCCCCCTTAAGCCACACTCTCTCCCATTACCCAGATGACAAAAGGGAGGGAGGGCGCCCAGCCCTGTGTCCGCAGGAGGGTGCCTCTGACCCCACACAGCACGGCTGGGCGACCAGAGGCAGCTTACACAATGGAGACAAGTCCATGGAAGCAGCGAGCAGACCACATCTAAGTGCTCTTTCTGGACCCCAGCCCTGTCCCAGTGGGCATGGCAGGCCTTTGGCACAACTCTCCACACCTAAGACAAGGTTTCACCGGTGCCCCAGTGCCCCGGCAGCTCTTCCTCGGAGCCCAGGAAGATGGCATTCCCTGCTGCCCTGAGAGAGGTCCCCAGGCCACCACAGGCAATGATGGCAGCAGCCCAGGTTATAGCAACCAGCACCTAAGACCCTTCTGCAGGGCCTGCTCCCAGACTCTGAAGTCCAAGCTCAGGTCCTGGAAGGAAGGAGAAGGTGGGGGGACTTCTAGTATGAAGCCAAGAGCAGCGTGACACTTTTAGGGAGACAAGGACCAGAATGAGAGGGAATAAAAGTAGAAACGACCCAGCCTGGGTGGCATGGCTCAGTGAGCATCGACCTATGAACCAGGAGTTCAGGGTTTGATTCCCAGTCAGGCACATGCCCGGGTTGTGGGCTTGATCCCCAGTGTGATTCTCCCTCAGCATCAATGCTCTATCTCCCTCTCCCTGAAATCAATAAAACTCTACTGAAAAGGAAACAAGCAGTAATGACCCAAGAAGCCAGAGCACCGGGGCCTGCATGCAGCCATGCCAGCAGTGAGGGGGAGAAGGGAGCCTGTGAGGGAAGAAGAGGGGCCCACCAACAAGAACTCTAACTGGTGGCTGAGCATGTCAGCAGAGAAGACAGATGGGGTGACAAGATGTATATGCTGTTCAAGCCCCTTCTAGGTGGTGAAGAAGACAACACGTGTGTCCCAGACGCCCTCCCACTGGTCCCTGGCCATCAGGCCCCTGCCCACCGAGTGAGGCTCAGGGACCTGTGCCTAGACCGCAAGGCGCCCAGAGAGGCTTGGTGCTGCGGGTGCCCGGCTGAGAGGTGCTTTGCTGTGGGTGCCGAGGGCCACTGGCAGCTTCTCAGTTGCAGGCCAAGGCGTGACCCCAAGGTCCAGCATGGCCCATGGCTCCCTGACCGGCAACCGTGCCAGTCCCGGGTGGCTCGTGGCGGCTGCTGTCGGAAGTCATTCTCGAAGGCCCTGCCCCCTGCCCTCAACCCTGCAGGTGGCACCAAGTCCCTGTGTGACAGAATAACTAGCGGTGTCCATTCCCTGACAAGCCCTGAACCCACGCTGGACAGACTGCGGGCAGACAGGAGGTAGAGAGGAAGGAGGGGTGCAGACTGTCAGGCCGGGGGACGGGCAATGTGGGGCTGTCATCGGCCGAGGTTTCGAGGTCACAGTCTCCAAGCAAGAAGGAGGGGTTGGGGGAGAAGGCACTTGAGGACGATGAGATGGACTAGGAGCTTGGCCTGGGAGTAGGGAGGACAATGAGGGGCAGGGAGGGATGGAGGGGGACCCTGGGGTGCACGGGTGTCTAGAAGGAGAGCCAATCTGGGGAGGGAATAGGCTTCCCTCCTCGGAGGCATCCTGGGTGCAGGGTCGGGGTACCAGTCCTCTGTCTGAAAAGTGGAAGGGACCCTCGTGGTGTGTTTGCAGGCAGTCACTGCACAGATAGAGACAGCCTGGGGCTTTCGGGGGCTCTGTCCTCCCCTCAGCTCCACTCCCAGGACCTGTTGTGGAGTCTGACAGAAGCCTGGACGCCTCTGCTCTGGTCCCTGTTCACACACAGACAAGGCAGAGTCCTCCTGAGTGATCATCTCCCCTCAGGGACTGAGTCGCCATAAAAGCAAAAAGCATTCCCCAGTCACTTGGACAGGCTCCCAAGCTCCCAGAGGTAACCAGGACTCCTTAGCTGCCAGGCCTTCCATGTGAGCCCGAGAATGTGCCGCGGAGGCGGCCCCGGGACAGAGCTATGCAGCGAAGCCACTTGGAAGAGCGGCCACGTGCGGCAGAGCAAGGACTAATATGGAATGGTATTCTCTGCTTCAGGCCTCAGGGGGAGCACCAGCTCCTTCCAGGACCAAGGGGCAGCTGGGCCTGCTTTCTATCCAGTGGGATGGTGAGGGCTCCGTGCCCAAGACTCCTGAACCAGGCAGATGTGATATATAAGCATTTAGACAGAATATGAAACAATGCTTTTAAAGGACTCATTAAAAACATGTGTAAGCCTTAGCTGGCTTGGATCTGTGGATAGAGCATCAACCTGCAGATGAAGGGTCCCGGGTTTGATTTCCGGTCAGGGCACAGGCCCGGATTGTGGGCTCCATGCCCAGTGGAGGGCATGCAGGAGGCAGCCAATCAATGATTCTCTCATCACTGATGTTTCTATCTCCCTCTTCCTCTTCTTTCCTCTCTGAAATCAATAAAAACATATTTTAAAATAATAAAAAAAAATGTGTAAAATCTGTAAGACAAATAAGTGGCTGGAGGACTCAGAAAAGAGAGAAGCCTTAGAGCCTGGTTTCTGGGTCCCCCAAGCCTGTGTGTGTTTATTACCCCACAGTCACTAGCTGAGGGATTCTGGTGTTGCAGCCCCACCTGGCCAGGGTCTGGCTCTCCACAGAGCCCCAGGCCAGGCCCACAGTCTGTGTGTGGTCAACATGCAGCAAAACTAAAGCTCACACTACCCCTGCATGTCACAAAGTATCAGCACCCTTTCTCAGTCTGCTCAATTGTGTACAATTCTAATCCGCTTTCTCTCTGGTCAGAGGAGTCAGAAATGGCAAGAAACATGCTCCCTGCCTAAAGGAAGGTGCTGTAGCTCGTTCATCACCAAAGCTGGGGGGTGGGGGAAGCCACATTTAAAACACACAAAAATCTTAACTAAATAAAAAGGCTCATGACACTGGGGTTGTTTAACGAAAATGGAAAAACTCTCCTGTGCTCTAAGGGACTCAGTGCCTCCATTGGACTCCAGGAAATGATGGGCATTAACAATAACAACTCATCATTCAAAATGTTTAAACCACCGTTAGGTGATTGATTAGATGAGGAAACACAGGTGATGCCCTGTCCAGAGGGGAGCTCTGCTGTGTGGGGTCACTTGTGCCCGGCATCCCGACGTGATATAGGTGAGACAGGGCTGGAATCCTGCCTGGGGCCCTAACTCCTTGCTGATATTGGTGCTTTTACCGGATTGTTTGGCCTCAGACCCTGACCTGGTCTCATGCATACAGAGGGTGTTGTGTGTGGATGCCCTGCCTGTAGTTTGGCCCTCAGACCTGCACCCCATCTGACTGACCAGGAGGGACGGTTCCCTCTGCAGGTTGCTCCCCTATAAAACTACTGATAAAGAGGACAGACATTAAGTGAGAAACATCCTCCAAATGACAAAGAACAGACCTTTATTACAAATGGGTACATTCTGTTCTTTCACTCTGGGCTTGAAGTTTATTAGCAAACAGGAGATTTATCTTAACTTGACACCAGCTCATGTGACAGGAATTCCAGTTGTCAGGAGCCATTTTCTCCTCAGAAGAATGGAGGGTTCTCTTCGACTCCTAATTCTGTTTTGTTAAATTGTGCCCCCCCCCCACACACACACACATCCTATCTAATAAAACAGTAATATGCTAATTGGCCATCACTCCAACACACAAGATGGCTGCCTCCATGTGGTCAAAGATGGCTGCCCCATGTGGACACAAGATGGCCACCACAAGATGGCCAGCAGGGGAGGGCAGTTGGGAGGGACCAGGCCTGCAAGGGAGGGCAGTTGGGGGTGATCAAGCCTGCAGGGGAGAACAGTTGGGAGGGTCCAGTCCTGCAAGGGAGGGAAGTTGGGGGTGATCAAGCCTGAAGGGGAGGGCAGTTAGGAGTAACCAAGCCTACAGGGGTGGGCAGTTAGGGGTGACCAGGCCTATAGGGGAGGGCAGTTAGGGGCAAACAGGCTGGCAGGGGAGCAGTTAGTCATCAATCAGGCTGGCAGGGGAGTGGTTAGGGGGTGACTAGGTTGGCAGGCAGAAGTGGTTAGGGGCAATCAGGAAGGCAAGCAGTTGGGAGCCAGCAGTCCTGGATTGTGAGTGGGATGTCCAACTGCTCTTTTAGGTCTGATCCTACCAGGATCAGACTTCAACAGGCAGTTAGACATCCCTCAAGGGGTCCCAGATTGGAGAAGGTGGAGGCTGGGCTGAGGGACATCCCCCCCAGGCACAAATTTTGTGCACTGGACCTCTAGTATACATACATAATTCCATGCTTTGTTAAACTGTGCCACACACACACATATCCTATATATTAAAGAGGTAATACGCTCACACAAGATGGCAACATTCATGTGGTCACAAGATGGCCACCCCCATGTCATCATAAGATGGCCGGCAGAGGAGGGCAGTTGTGGTTGATCAGGCCAGCAGGGGAGGGCAGTTAGGGGTGGCTAGGCCAGCAGGGAAGGGCAGTTGGGGGTGATTGGGCCTGCAGAGGATGGAGGGCAGTTGGGGGGAACAGGCCTGCAGGGGAGAGCAGTTAGGGGTGACTGGGATGGCAGGGGAGGGCAGTTGGAGGGTACCAGGCCTGCAGAGGGAGCAGTTGGGGGCAACCAGGCTGGCAGGGGAGAGCAGTTGGGAGTGATCAGGCTGGCTGGGGAGCAGTTAGGCATCAATGAGACTGATAGGGGAGTGGTTAGGGCAGTGGTCAGCAAACTGCGGCTTGCGAGCCACATGTGGCTCTTTGGCCCTTTGAGTGTGGCTCTTCCACAAAATACTATTTGCCTCAGTGAGTCTACTTTTGAAGAAGTGGTGTTAGAAGAAGTCTAAGTTTAAAAAAATTTGGCTCTCAAAAGAAATTTCAATTGTTGTACTGTTGACTAATGAGTTTGCCAACCACTGGGTTAGGGGAAATCAGGCAGGCACGCAAGTGGTTGGGAGCCAGCAGTCCCAGATTGTGAGAAAGATGTTCCACTGCCAGTTTAGACCCAGAACCGGCCTAAACCAGCAGTGGGACATCCCCCCAGGGATCCCAGATTGGAGAGGGTGCAGGCTGGGTTAAAAGGACTCTCACTCCATGCATGAATTTCATGCACTGGGCCTCTAATCTATAATAAAAAATTTTAAAAATACATACATATATACATACATACATAATACATGTGTAGCCTCTGGCCATACAAAACTCCAAATACCATCTAATTTACCTTGACAATAACCTTAATTCTCTAGCTGGTCACAAAATTTAACATACGAAGACCAGGGATTTCCATTAATTCTTGGTTTTTATTTAAAACTAAATATGGTGAAATTTTAATTTTCTCTCTACTATTACATAAACCTGAAACCAAGAAATGGAATTGCCAAGTGCTTATTTTATAAGAAAATGATCTCCAAGTTAATTAAATTAGTTGTGCATACTTGAAGGAAATGGACTAGTCAAATGGTAGATAAGTATATTAAAGTATTTTAATGAGTTAAGTTTAGCATAGAAACACAGCAACCTACAGAAACTATGTTTTTAAAGGACAAAATAAACCGTATTAATTTCTGGAGACAAGAACTTTCCTAATTTTACAAAATGTTTGTGAGAAAATGTAAGCAATATTGAGTCTCGTCCTCGTCCTTTGAAAGAACTTGGCTCCTAGCTAAAGGAAAGCCATGAACAACACAGCAGTGAGGTTTCTCTCAGATGCATCTACTCTAAAAATAAAATACTGCAAGCATCATAAAGAAAATAGAAGATGAACAACGAGCATGTTCCTTTGGAAATTATCTAGAATTTTATTATTTTATTTTTTCTGTTTTTAAAAATTCTGTATTGTTAAAAGTAATACAGATGCCCCCTCTTTCCCACTGACCCCCTCCACCTTAGGCCCGAACCCACCCAGGCCTTCAGTACATTATTCTCTACGTTCATGGGCTGTATATATATATGCACATAAGCATTATTTCATATCCGGCCATTAGTGCTACTCCCCACTCCATGTTATTTTCTACTTTGGTCTGGACAGTTTTGGATGGGATCAGTATCTCCCAGTCCTATTGCTAATCTCTGGGCTTGGTGGACAGGAACAAGGCACTACAGGCCGGATTCCTGAGTGAACAGGTGAGGGACTAGTGAGTCGAACACAAAGGTGATGTTTGATTTCAGTATTTGTCCCTCATTTACAGGAACCATATAAATGCATAGAAGCATAGGCATTTTACATAAAAGACTGTCCTGCACATGGTTTCAATGCAAATAGGCACTTTTCCTTTCTCTCTTCCTTTGCTCCTTCCTTCTTTCCTTCCTTCCTTCTTTCCTTCCTTCCTTCCTTCCTTCCTTCCTTTCTTCCTTCCTTCTTTCCTTTTTTCTTTTTGTAAAATATTTTTTTATTTGTTGATTTCAGAGAGAAAGGGAGAGGGAAATAGAGATAGAAACATCAATGATGAGAGAGAATCATGGATCATCTGCCTTCTGCACAACTCCTATAGAGATTGAGCCTGGAACTGAGTATGTGCCCTTACCGAGACATCCTGATTCATAAGTTGATATTCAACCACTGAGCCATGCTGGCCAGGCTCCTTTGCTCCTTTAACCGCACACACAGGATCCCAGGGCCAGGCCACTGCCAATGCCAAGGACACAATAAACACGTAAGGACACCTGCTCTGAGGCACAGAGTCTGGGAGGAAATAATGGCAGCTACATACTGACAGTGACTCCTGCCCTCCTGAGATGGATGTATGAGAGCAAAGGGAAAAGCAGCATGGAATAAGAGTTCTCCCGGGGTGATGGAATAAAATCCCTCTTCCCCACTCAGCTGGATGCCTGGTCCCACAGACCTGTGCTCAGGGCGCCACTCAGAGTTTCAACGCTTGGAGTTGAGGCTGATGTCTTCACTGAAGCTGGGAGAGAGGGGGCGGACGGACAAGAAGGCAGGACCCTCCCTGCAAATGACACGCTTGATCTCTGAATGGTGGAATGAGCCTACTGGTCTCTGCTTCCTCTCCTGCCCACCTCCCTTCCCTTTCCCTCCAGACTGCAGCCCTGGTGGTGAGGTCCCAGGCTCCAGAACAAGGACCTGGTGTGGAGGCAGCGCACATGTGCAGACAGCATGGTGGCCCCACGCCATGGTGCCCTGGCAGGAGCCACGTCATGGGAACAACTGTGAGTCCAGACTGTTCGAGTGACCTGGACAGGAACCCCGGGCTGCATTCTGTGTATGTGTCTTCTGCTCCTATATTATTTTATTTTAAAAAATATATTTTTATTGATTTCAGAGAGGAAGGCAGAGGGAGAGAGAGATAGAAACATCAATGATGAGAATCATTGATGGGCTGCCTCCTGCACACCCCCTACTGGGGATGGAGCCCACAATCCAGGCCTGTGCTCTTGACTGGAATCAAACCGTGACCTCCTAGTTCATAGGTGGACGCACAACCACCAAGCCATGCCGCTTGGGCTGCTGACTCCTTTTTACATGGCAGTCACCAGCAAGTCCCTCTCTTCTCCAACGAGCCAAGGTAGAAAGGGTCACTTGGTGTTCATCCTAATCTGGGCTCTTCCCCTCCGAGGGGTCCTGGATGCTCAGGGCAAAGCAAGGCGAGATGAGCATGCACTTCTCTGGCATCCCTTCTAGACTCGGTGCCATTCCTCACTCCTGGTCACCTGGGAAGTCACCAACCTTGCTTCCCTGCCACTGCAGGTGCCATACTGTGGCACCGTGCTCATCTCCACATGGACCTTTCCCTGAGCCCCCTTGCCCCAGAGCCCTTGCCCTGCCAGGCCCTTAGGGAAAACAGCTTTGGGGGCCAGGGGCTGAAACACAGTGGTATTTAACATCTGGACACCAAAACCTTTAGAGAACACCAGGTGACATGCAAAAGCGTGAAGATAGCCATGGAGGGGAAATTCTTCTCTGTCCAGAGTCTACCCCACTCCCCAGCCTGTCCATCTGTCTGTCCGTCTTCGAATCTACATTTCCTTCAGTGCCCAGATCCAATGGGCTCCCCCAAAACCCTTCCTCTCCCCCCGTCCCCGCCACATTGAAACCCCCATTGAAAGGGGCTTTTGATTTCTCCCCTGCACCTCATGGCTTATATTTTCTAGAGGCTTGATGCCCGAAACTCGTGCAAAAGTAGGCCTTACTTCCCCTGGCTTCCGGCACTGGCTTCCCTCTGGCACCTGGCACTGAGGCTTCCCTCGAAGCCCCGGCTTCATCGGGAAGGTCTTCTGGTCTAATTAGCATTTTACTCTTATTATTATAGATCATTAGAAAACCTGTTCTCTCTGCTCCTGAGCTGCACCTTCACGCAAACAGGAACCTGTTTAACTCCCTCATCCTCCTAAGGTGTGAAGCAGTAAGGACAGTACTGCAACACCTCCGGCTGCACACACTGCCTCTAACCCTCAGGCCCAGAGGCCAGGCATCCCCCCACCCACTGTGCGAGGAACCACGTCTCTGAGCTGTGGTGTGGCTACCAAGGTCACACTCAGGAGAGGACCGCTTTCCATGGAGCCCAGAGCCTGGAGCCTGTCGCTCAGCCAGAACCTGCTACAAGCTAGAGAGAAGGAAGGGAGTGGAGAGAAAAGGCGAGAAACCTCGGCCTTCCCATTTGTTGGAACACTACTTCTCAGGTTGCTGAGCTGCAGCGTGGGGAGGACTGAGATGTAGCCACAGCCCACCCTCTGCCTTACATGGAGCACGGCTGAGAACAGAGAGGTGCGAGCCCGGCTCTCACTGCACAGCTGGGGCACCACTGGGTTCTGAAGATTGTGCCAACGCTCCTTCTCCATAAGATGCATGTTTTGAACCAGAAAGTGACAAACAGACATGTAAGTCTGTTTGCTGAAACTTTTGCTTTCTATGTTAACGTAAAAGTATTCAAATCTATAAAGAATTTTTGTGAGTTTATTTGAGCCAAACTGTCCACAATTGCCAGAAAACAGAATCTCAATGCATTAGGATAATGCTCTGGAAAATGGCAGTTTTTCACCTATTTTTATACATTGCAATCAAAGGAAGAGATGTAAATAGTTTACATGAAATCCATTGGTGATAGTCTAGGGAGGTGGGAGGAAGCAAAGGGGCAGGGGATATCTAGGATTGGATAAAAAGTAAAATGATAGATACGTGCTTCTTTTACACAGGTGGGTGTAGGATACCTAACAGTCAGCAATTAACATCTATAATAATAATGTATAATAATAAAAGTGCAATATGCTAATTAGACCAGATAACCTGCTGGATGAAGCTACAGCAAGCCGAGGCAGCCACCATGGTGGCGGGGGCCAAGCCCTTGCATGAATTTTGTGCATCAGGCATCTAGTGATAACAATAACAATGAAGGAATTTGTGGTCTCTGTCCTGGCACCCAGGGCATTTGGTTGTGCCCTCAAGGGTCCAGAAAAAGGGAAGTTACAAGTTACCCAGACATTTCAAGGATATGTTATTATAGATGCAAAGAGACAGATAAGGCTCAGTTAAGATAAAAGTTGACCTTGTCAGTGAAGGCACCGGCCTAGGATGTAACTGCCCACCATAACTGTGTTTAGATAAAGTTTAATTTCAGACCATCTTTTGTGGTTACTGTAGGTCTCTGAGTTTGCAAGACTCCCATGCAGGCCTCCCCTGGGCTTGTCAGGTTAGCATGTGGCCCCTTTTGTCCAAACCTATAGTCCTCTGGCTATCAAGAAGCAAGAATTACTACTTCTAGAAGTTTTTTAAATTATTTTCTCATTTCAGAGGATAATATATAAAATATACAAGGTTGTCTTTGTGTCACCAAAAAAGGAAATACTTTATCTTTGACATGTGCTTCCTGTTCAGCAGTCAGAACCATACAAATAGTGCCTGTTTCATCCTTGAGCACCTGCCACGCTCATACCTTTCATCAGCATGGCTGTGGCAAAGTTTGGACTCTGACCGCACTAGTGAGAGGAGGGGACTGAAATACAGATATATTTAGGGCCAAGTTCAGGGCTGTGTAATGCTCCCCAATTAACTGATATCTACTTTCAGAAAAGTGTGTTTAGCAAGCACAGGCAGCTAACCAAGTCCTGGATGACCGTGTGCTTTCACAGCTCATGCCAACAATCCCACCCCACCCCTGGCTGGAACCCGGATGCTGCACTGGAGCCAGGGACAGGGCAGGGCTTGGAAGCAGGACAGGGGCTGCCTCTGAGCACCAGCCCTGCCATCATCAGTGGGAAATTTCAGAATGACTTCGAATAAATGGCCTGAGCTCTGCCGAGCAGCTTGTGGGAGGTATTAGCCATCGGAGGACAGAATGAGTCTCTCCGAAGGAAAGAGAAATGAGGAAAGGGTAGGAGACCATCAGCGTGCTGCCCTCAGAGTGGTTATCCAGACCAAGGCTAGCCTGCCCAGAGCAGGTGCTCCCGGCTACACAGGTGGTTGGGAGGCCCGCCCAGTGCCTGGTCCCACCCTCTGTTGACCCACACACAGACCCAGCCTTCTATGGCCACAGGGACTTGGGGGAGCATCAGTGCTGGTCAGGGGTGCAGGTTCAGCCTTCCTGGAGATGTGGTCCCACCTCTCTCAAGCAAGAGCTCTGACTTCTAGCCAGTCCTCTTGTCCCCTGATTGGGCGGTTGCTTGAATAATGACAATGCTATGTTAGCATCTGCATAGTTGAAGGTCAGGCCCTGGTGAGGCAGAACTGACCAGGGTGGGCCACCTCTGAGAACTGCACCAGCCTTCCCCAACTCAGCACTTCCTTCTCCTTTTAAGTTTCAGTCAACACCAGGGAAATTCTCTGCCCACAGACAGGCAGTCACAGCCTGGGCCTTGCATTAATGATTTTTTAGGTATAGAAGTGTATCTCCCTAGAATAGGTGTTATATTTTGTTCAGTCAATCACTGCTTCAAATTTTTTTTTATTGATTTCAGAGAGGAAGAGATTGAGAGAGAGAGAGAGAGAGAGAGAGAGAGAGAGAGAGAGAGAGAGGCATCAACGATGAGAGAGAATCATTGATCAGCTGCCTCCTGCATGCCCCGCATTGGTGATCAAGCCTGCAACCCAGGCCTGTGCCCTGACAGGGAATTGAGCTGTGACCTCCTGTTTCAGGAGCTGATGCCGAGCCGGCCAGGCAGACATTGCCTGTGAGTGTCCATATAGAAACGAGTGAGATGCTCAGTATAGTCAGCTCATGGAGTAACAGACAGGACACCCTTGGTCAGGGAAGTATTGACAGCTACAAGGATTTAGTATCACAAAAGAGAGAGACGAACCACGTTAGGTTCATCTCCTGGATTTAGGAAAATGAAACTTCACCAACAAGACCAAAAAGTTCTCCAATCAAAGGGAAAAACCATGCACAGAGGCAAGAATACATGAATGACCTGGGACCCAAAACACCCACGGTCAGGGCTGTGGAGGTGGGAAGCAGAGGGAAGCGCTGGGTGACAGGAGCTGGACAGGGCCGAGGCAGTGCCTGCCCAAGGGGTCTGATGGTGACTTAATGGGGCTCACTGACTGCAGGACAGGGCACGTACCCATGGGTAGAATAATGCCAACAGCACACAGCTCCCTGCTTCTGCTTTATTATAGGCGTGTTTTGTACACAAGCACACTGAGTCCTGCAAACAGCACCGAGACGGGCACCATGTATCCCCCTCGGCACAGGGCACAGCCAGACGTGCAGATGAGGAAGTCATTGAGCCTGTATCACTGTCATCAGTTACCAATCGGCAGACAAACATTCAAACCCCAAGGTCTGCTCCCCGGTCAAAGGCCCCACTAACACACGTGGACCTGCCACTCCATGGAATGCCGCCTCTGCGCGCTAACCGCGTGGCTCTGAGCACGTCATTGAATCGTGGGGCTCTGGTTCTCTCATCTGTCAAATGTGAATAACAGATGAGTCCCCTGGGCTCGCTGAGAGGGGTGACACAGGGCAGAGATGGCCATCCTGGCAGGAGGTACCCGGCACACAAGATACAGTGGCTGCTGTCAGCACTGCACACACCGGACACGGGGCTCCAAGGGGGCCTGAAAGTTAGGCTCTCCCGTGCCCTTCAAAGACCTGTCGGCACCTGGCCTGGGCTCTTTGGAAGAAATGACTCTGGTTCATGACAAAGGCATGTGTTTGAAGACCTCACACAGGAGAGCAACAGCCTGGGGTCACATGTGGCCACGACTCCAACAACCACGGCAGTCAGACCACGGGACACACTGCCCAGCGTCAGCACTGAGACACCATGGAAGGAGAACCTCGCTTCCCCCCTCCAAGGAGTAGAAAGGAACATACTAAGCCTACACTTGCTTGTATGCACATTTATTAGTTAGTTACAAAAGTAATCAGTAAACGTGACCAGTGAGGGACCCATGATTACTTGGTTATAATTCAAGCTGGCTTCAGAGAGGGTCTAGGGTCAGCACAGCTCCCATCCAGATCATCTCATTATTCCAGGAATAGGCATTAGGCTAAGAAAACTGAAGACAGAACTAAATAACCAGAAACCAGACACAAAGCACATGTTGCTCTACAGCCCCTGGCATGGCCCACGTTAGACATCCAACTTATTTGTGTGAATAACATGCCATTTCTGGCTATGCTTCTGGTCACGTGATCCATGTTTGCTGTGGAATTAGTTTTGCCTTTTACGAAACACTGCTTTTTCCTTACATGATGAGATGCTGAGTGCAGAGTCTTTCTAATCGTTTTAAAGAAAACCTCAGTAACTGCCCTGGCTGGTGTGGCTCAGTGGCTCAGAGTGTTGGCCTGTGGACCCAGGTTCAATTCCAGTCAAGGGCACGTACCTCGGTTGCAGGTTCTTCTCCAGCTTGGGCCCTGGTTGGGGCAAGTGTAGTAGGTAACCAACGAATATGTTTCTCTCACATCGATGTTTCTCTCTATCTTTCCCTCTCTTCCACTCTCTCTAAAAATCAATGGAAAAATACCCTAGGGTAAGGATTAACAAAAATCAAAAGAAAACCTCAGCAACCAATCAGCACTCGAACTCTTGTAAACCCCCCTATCACCCACCCTGTACCCATGCTGAGTCACAAGTTCTCACTGTCCATCCATCTGACCCTCTGCCACTCCATCCTTCACTCTGCAAATGTCACACCGGGGCTGCCTATCTACACCTGACTCTCCAGGCTCGCAGCTACACTGGCCTCTAGTCCTGGGAAACCTCCCTGCCCAGGATGCTCACATGGGCACCATGCCTGAGGCGCCCAACAGGTGCAGCCAATGAGCACCAAGTGCGTTTATAGACTGTGTGGTTCCCCAGCTGTCGCTGAGGTCAGGGTTTTCTGTGAAATTGTGTATTTCTGGCACCTGCCTCATGCCCTGAGCAGTTCGCACATCGCCAGCAAAGCCAGGAGTCTGGGGGCCACACTTAGAGAAGGAAGCAGATTCCCGTAGGAGTAAAGCTATTAGTCAGCAGTGGCCTGGGTGGGGCAGACACTGGGCATCGGCCCCAGAAAAACTGGACCCACTTCAAGAGAAAAGGGAATATTCAGTAGCTCAGGGGCAGGCTCTGCCCAGGCCTCCAATTGCACTTGCTGGGTGAGGCTGAGGAGTTAGCCTGCCCCCTACGCCATCACAAGCCCAGGAATGCATTGTGGATGGCCTGCATTTCAGCCCATCGGAATGTAAGCCAACAGTCATTTGAATTTGAAATGCCTTTACCATTTGGAAAATTCATAAAAATAGTCCAAATGCAAATATATATGTACAGACATAATTGACTACTGTATGTGGGGGGAAATAGGAGTCGGGCGGAGAAAGGACCCTGAAAGCAGTGAAACAGGTTCTCAAGCAAGCACCTGGGAACCCCTTGCCAGGCCGGGGCTCTGGGGGAGGACCCAGTGGAGGCAGTGGAGGCAGAGGGGGACTGAGGCCCACCCCAGTGCTCAGCCTGCCGGGGGCGGGGGCAAGGTGGTGGGTTTTGGACAACATCAGAAGTCCATGCCACTGGTACAAGCTGCCAACAATCTAATCCCAGGGAATGCGCTTTCCTTCCGAATTTCAAACCAAATGAAATGAAGGCGCCTCATTAAAAGGAGTCAAATGTGTCCAAAGCAGTGGCTCCCAATGTGGGGCACCCCCCCACACAGGGGGGCAATTTGGTTTTTAGGGGGACAATTTGAGAAGGTGTTATTAACAGTGATTTTTTTTTTTTGCATTTCTTATCGTTCTGGGGGCCTCATATATGGTATATTGTGACATTTATGCATTCAGTTCTCTATTACATGTTTTAAAACTTTATTTGCTATTTTTCATATAACTTCATATTTTTAAAAATAATTTCTTAGTGATTTCTTCCTCAGCACTTCCCCTGTCCTTTTGGCTGCATGTTCTCTGGAAGCCTTTAGGCTCCTCCACATGCTAAAAGCTCACTTTTTGAGGAATAAGGGTTCTGTGTCACAGGGGGCATCGGGATGTTAGCAATGCTCAGGAGGCATGGCCATGAAAAGGCTGGGAACCACTGGCTAAAGGAAAAGGTTTCCAGACAAATTCCAATCCACTAGACTAGGTTTCTCTACAAGGGCCCATCCCACTTGCTCCACTGTGTTTCCTCTTTCATTACCACCTGGTGAGGGGACTCTTCCTTTAAAAAAGAACACACACACACACACACACACACACACACACAGACATACACATTACATACCCTATACACATACCACACACATATACACACATACACTCACACTCAGACACACACCACACACACTACACACACAACATACACTATACATATCACAAACACACAGATACACATTCACACACTCACAGACACACACCACACACGCACACACACAAACTATACATACTACACATACAAACTACACACACACACACACACACACACACACACACACACACACACAGAGGCACACCCCACCTACACACACGCGCCTTCAGTCACCGCCTCTGTACTTAACTCTGCAGGCCGGTGGCTGATGAATAAATGTCTGTGTCAGATCTCTCGTGCTCAAGGACCAACGCCGAGTCCCCGATAACCTCAGATCTGCTGCTGGTAGGGCACCTCCTTAGAAGACAAAGCTGGCTCTGCCCAAGACCCCCGGTGCAGGTAGAGCCAAAGCCATCCAGCCAACCTGAGCAGAAGAGCCTAGGAAGCGCCCAGAGCAGCAGGGCCAGGCCGTGGAGGCCCCGGGAGCCTGTCCGAGGGCCTGTGCACTCAGGTCTGATGACGAACCAAAGGGTAAGAAGGCCTGAGGGAAGGGAAGACCACCGGCTGCAAGGAGTTTCAGAGGCCACGTGGTCT
Organism: Lasiurus borealis; assembly: GCA_004026805.1. NCBI lineage: Eukaryota > Metazoa > Chordata > Mammalia > Chiroptera > Vespertilionidae > Lasiurus > Lasiurus borealis. Next base: position 5,548 of record PVJN01026596.1, on the reverse strand, counting down.
GTGACGTAACTCTGATCCTGATGGGAGGGGTGCCCCCAAGACTAGCCATCTCGCTGCCTGCCTGGCCTGGCCCTGCCCTCACTCCACATCCCATCACAGCCTGTCCCTCAGCCTCAGGGTGGTGTCCTGAGTTGGGTCCTCACCCCAGTTCCAACAGCTTTGCCTGAGCGCCTCCCTCCCAGCATTCCTCCTAACCTTCCCCCCTCCGCGCCTTCCCCCCCCCCCCCCCCCCCCCCCCCCCCCCCCCCCCCCCCCCCCCCCCCCCCCCCCCCCCCCCCCCCCCCCCCCCCCCCCCCCCCCCCCCCCCCCCCGCCGCCAACCTTCCCTCCTTCCTCCTCAGCCTTCCCCGATCCTTCCTCCTCCCCTCCAGCCTTCCTTCCCTCACCCCAGCCTCCTCCCAGCCTTCCCTCTCCCTTAGCCTCCCCATCTTTTCCTCCCTCTCCCAACCTCCCCCTCCCCCATCCTTCCCTCCCTTGTCCCCAGCCTCCCCCAGCCTTTCCCATCCCTCCAGCCTCTCCACCCAATGTGTCCCATATTCCCTCCCCAGAGCCCAGGAGGGTCTTGCTACACACTGAACTAACCCCAAACTGCCCCACCTCCCTCATCCACCACCCTCCAGCACAGCCCCGAGCGAGCGCTCATACTGGGCATTCTGGAGTAAACCCCCAGATGCCTCTCTGGTGAGCATCATTAGTGCTACCCTCTCTTTTGCTGTTCCACCTCCTTCACCTACTCAGCAGGCCCTCCCCTGCCTCCAGCCATGGCACAGCTCTTTCTGCCTAGTATGTTCTTTCCCTCACTCTTCAGGTGGCTCATGCCTTCTCATCCTTTGCTTCACCATCAGGCAGAGAGTCAGGCTTCCCTGCAAAGGCCAGTGGTCAGGAGCCAACAGGCTGCCTGCACCACATCTCCCGTCATTTCCCTCCTGCTCCCTCCTCTCCCCCTCTCCCCCAGCTCATCATTTCAGGCCTCAGGGTCTCTAGACTTTGACAACAGGTCCAACTTCGATGAAAACTTCTAGAAACACTCTACTGCTGAGCTGCAGGCCTTGCAGTTCCTCTGTTCGATGAACAAACATGAATGAGATGGTCACACAAACTCAGATCATTGAACTGGGCCAGAAGCAGACTGGCGATGCACCCGCAGCCCTCGGACCTGGGATAGGCCTGCGTGATTTTATGTTTGCACACATGGCATGAGCTGGGCCGGGCTGGGCTGGGGGCTGTGTGGGCCAGTGTTTCTCCCAGGATACTGGGAGTAGGTGTGGAAGCTTCAGCCTCGCTCCTGACTGCCCTGTGGGACCCTGTGCCCGCAGCTGGGAGGGGACAGCTGTTGGGGAGAAAGGACAATTCTGCCTGATCTGGAAGAATTAAAGCCCCTCTTCAAGTGTTTGTTCAACACATGTGAGTGCAGGGGGCTGAGGACATGGGGTGAGTGGGGCACACGTGGTCCTGGGACGGACGATTCTGGCTTTCAGGTGGAGCTCAGTCTTCCAGAAGGCGCCAGGCCCACGCAGCCTGGGCCAGCCCCTGTCTTTTCAACCGGTCCTGTGCAAAGACACCCACACAGGCCCATCCTGGGTCCCAGAGCCACCAGTGTGTCGCCAACGCTGGTTCCAGCCCAGTTCAACGGCCCGAGTTTGTGTGACCACCTTATCCTTTTTTTTTTAACATCAAGGAGAGAAACCACAGGGCATCCACACTCATCTCAGAGTCTTCTAGAGAAACATTCAACGAGGTCACACCTGCTGTTCCAGTCTGGAGACCGATGGCCTGAACATCCAACTCTGGGATCTGCAGCCCCTGGCCTTCGGGGAGCCACCTGCGTGCCCACTGGGAGCTTGGTTCTCACACCTGCGCAATGGGGAGAGACTGCAGTCTGAGTCTGGAAGCCTTCATTAGCTGGTGCTGTGATCAGTTCACATACCAAAGCCCCATTCTTACTGACTTTCATCCACTGTCCTTGGTGCTCCTATGAAGGAGACCCTGACGCATGTTCCAACCTCAGTTAGAAAGAAACCAGAAGCCAGAGCCCTGCCTCCTCATTCCAAGCAAGTGCTATTTTTAGAAGGAGGTGTCACCAGCCTGCAGGGTGAGCTTCGGGCTGGAAACCTCTGCTTTTAGGGAAATGCCTACCACCCCTGGCTCTCGCCTGGGACCCCCCTCTGGTCCCCGGGCAAAGATGCCTCATCTGTCTAAAAGCTTCCTTAACAACATGAAAGTGTGCCACAGCAAAACCAGAAACCAGGACCAAACAGCAAATAAGACAGTGAGACACACATGCCCACGAATCGCAAGGATCAACGTGGGGGGTGCTGGTGGGTAATACAGCAGATGCACCGTTTGCTCTACCTGTTCACATGACCTGGATCACCACAGCGTTCTGCCTGTGCAGTGGAGTCTGAAATTTGAGGCCTGAGTCTAGTAGGAGACCCTTCTGTTGTGTTTGAGCTTGAACTCAGATTCCCACTGAGTAGCCTGTGTGGCTTTGGGGAAATGATCATTCTAGCTACTATTTATTGAGAAATAAATAAAATGTATTTATTACATGTCAGACACCAAGCTAATTACTTCACATGCTACATAACTTTCCTCAGTCATTTTCCTGTTCTGTAGAGTTGATGCTAATACGCCCTCTCTATGTTGTGAAGACAGAAAAAGCATCTGCTAGTGTATTTAAGCAGCAACCTAATTCTTACCTCCTTAGATTCATCAGCATTGAGTGAAGAAAAGAGTCTAGAGGTGTTTGTGGTATATATTAGATGTTTAATAAGTGAAGGAAGTAAAATAAAGAATAACTAGAGGGCCATTTTCTTTAAATCAAAGTAAAATCTAGAGAATGAAAACGTATCATTCAGTTCCTCTTCCATGCAATTTGGGTGGGACATTCTATGTTCTGGGAGAAAAGGAATTGTCCCTAGAAGAAAATTATTGTGCCTTAGCTCTCGGTCTATTCTCCCTTTATTTATTAACTGGCTCTGTGGTCCAGCCCACTCACTTTCCCGCCTCCACTTGGATACCTTCAATGAACTCATTGTCTCCATTTGCATGTCACCTGGAGCAAGGTAAGGGCACGAGATCCCTAAAGAAGACTTTCTTAGCACATTTCGGGAAACCTGTGCCGGCTTTATGAGTGAGACTCAGAACACATTACAGTCCAATGGACCAGGCAACAAGCTGCTGGAACTTTCTGGCCCATCCAGAGCTGTTGACAGGGAAGCTGTTGGAAGCTTTCGGGGCAACGTCAATCGCTCAAAAAACATTCTGTTTCCTGGACCCTGTGGCCCAGCCAGGGCTCTGATTTAGTGGCTGGATAAGGTGGGAACAGGAGAACATGAGCATGTCCGGCCTGAAATTCCACGTGGGACAACTGGCCTAATCCCTCTTGGGAATGGGCCACACCCCCTTCCACCCACGGTGCCAGCTTAGGACTGGAGCGAGTGAAAACGGCCACGTGTGCCTATTATCACCTCAACCCTGGGACAGCCCGTGCCATGTCCCATAGATGCCTTTGGTACCACCAGTGCCAACAAATCAGAGTCAAGTTTTCGGGCTACTTTCCAGGAGGAGAGAGGCCAAGGTTTTTAAATCTTGTCCCTGGAGTTTTGTGCAGACGTGGGTCCTCTGCTGGTGCCCGGCAATGCTAGAATTCTGGTCTTCAGGACCCAACTGGCCTCACAGAAGGTGCCAGGCCCAGGACCCCTTGGCCCAGGAATTCCAGCTGTGCTGATATGTGCACATGTGGAACATGCTTATTCTTACAATGTTACAGACAGGAAAGAGGATCTGGGCAGCACATTCATGTAGTGGTTTTTGCATGGCTATGACAGCGTGAGAACACTCATGTCGGTGAATACAGCCCTGTATGGGGCATGCTGTCTGTGATTGTTCTGGGAAGGGGTGCAGGGGTGGGGGCCGTGGCTGGGTTTCTATAATACCCGAAACTGAAGGATTTCTGGTTGTGGAGACAAGTCCACATATTCAGAGGCTGGCTAGAAGAAAGGGGCTTCCTCCAGGGGTCACAGACCTGCCTGAGGGATTCCTTATTTTAACCCCAAAGAAGACAGAGAACACCGCACTGTGAGAGGCACACGTCCTGCGCAGTGTCCCGGGCAGTGGGTCCCATGTCAGTGGCCACTCCAGGCCCCTGGCTCTGTTAGGGTTTCAGATTATGTAAACGGCATGTGTCCATGTGAGTTCAGCCCAGGAACTGGCCTGGCCACAGAGGAGGCCCCGGCAGGCAGCATGGGACAGAATTAAACCCAGGGTCAGGGGTGATGCGAGGCCACCACCCGGTTCAGGAGGGCCCAGCGGCAGCAGATGTTAGACAAGCCCTGCGAACGCCGGCCAGCGTTCAGTAATGCTGTGAGTGAGCCGACTGACTTGCTGCCTGATGGACAGGAGGCGTTCTGGGCATGCCAGGCCTCTGGTGGGACTTCTGACATTAATTCTGTGAATATTCCAAGGCTTAGGCAGTTTTGGCCTTTCCTGCCTGGGATCCTCATGCCCACAGCACAGAAGCAGCCACCAGGCAGTGGCCGCAGTGGGAAAGAGGCAGATGCGGGAAAGGAGCGAGACTGAGAGGATGCAGATGGCTGCTGAGCTGAGGGTGCGCATGGACTCTCGTCCCTACCTCGCCCGGCCATTAAACCAGAGCCCTGGCTGGGCCACAGGCGTGGTGCCAGTGCCTGTTCTGCAGGGACCCGGCTGGAGGGCTCAGCTGTCAGCCTCTGAAAGGGGAGTCGGTGAGCCAGTTCCAGGAACACGAGGTCTGGCCTGGGTGGGGGTTGGCGGGAGCCCAGGACTCAGGCACACACCATGATCCGCTGAAGAAGCCGCAGGGGATCTCTGTCCCTAACTCCTTCTCCCTGAGCCCTGCTCATCCCTTGAGCAGAGGCTCCCAGACTTGATCCCCATACAACCCACTACTCCCACCTCAGGCCCTGAGCAGCGGCCTCCCCGGGGCCCCGATTCTGCATGTTACAGCCCTCGGGGCCCTGCTGCAGGCTTGGGACCCGCAGGAGGAGTGCTGGCCTAGGGTTCAGCAAACTTGTACTCCTTAGTGGCAGGGATAGGCGCCAGTGATGGCACCAAATGGCCCTCGGGTCTCACACCCAGCAGCTCTAACAGTGGGTTCTCAGGGTCTTGGTACCAGTGACATTCAGAAGCCATGTCCTGAGACCCTTCCGTGGGAAAAACATTGAACCAAGGGGGCAACACATACAGAGAGATGTGCAGTTATGGGCACAGGTAACCTGGGGGCCAGGCTGCCTCCTCCCGCCCGCCCCCCCATCATGGACACAGCTGGTGCTGAGGCTGAAATGCACACACAGAGGGGAGGGCTAGGTCCTGAATGCCAGGAGCAAGGAAGACACTGAAGAACTTTGTGAAGGCACTGGTGAAGCTGGGAGGGAGGGTAGGAGGGAAAGAGGGAGGAGAAATAGAGGGAGGGAAGGAGGGAGGGAGGGAGGGAAGGAGGGAAGGAGAGAGAGAGGGAAAGAGGAAAGGAGGGAGGGTGGGAGAAAAAGAGGGAGGAAGGGAGAGGGAGA
>PVJN01026595.1:0-28887 GCA_004026805.1 Lasiurus borealis | reverse complement strand
GGGGTGTGCAGGAGGCAGCTGATTGATGTTTCTCTCTCATCGATGTTTCTAACTCTCTATTTCTCTCCCTTCCTCTCTGTAAAAAATCAATAAAATATATTTTTTTTAAAAAACATTTTTGGAAACCAACCTTCCTTCCTTCCTTCCTTCCTTCCTTCCTTCCTTCCTTCCTTCCTTCCTTCCTTATATATGTTTTTAACGATTTCAGAAGTGAAGGGAGAGGGAGAGAGAGAGAGACATCAATGATAGCAAATCATTGATGGACTGTTAGCTGTGCTCCCCTCCTAGGGACTGAGCCCGCAACGTGGGCATGTACCCTGACAGGGAATCCAACTGTGACCTCTTGGTTCATAGGATGACATGCATCCACTGAGCCACACCCAGCTGGGCCTACTTTATTTTTTTAATCACCTGAGCTATGATTCTCCATCCCCAGGATGTAAATGTTTGTGGCTGTCTGCCACCGGCAGCTCAGTCACCATGCAGTCTGAACCTCAATATCTTGCCTTCACTCCCAGGCTGCGGATAGGAAAGGCTGTGCAAGGTGGTTTCTCCCGGATCATTCATCAGTTGGGATGGCCGAGGGGGAATCCTCTTATACTGACTTCCTTGTAGATGCTGCTCTCATGGATTTCCCTCGCTCGGTTTACACAATTCAGAGCACACATTGGGAGGGAACTTAGGTGTTCACTGCAGTGAGGGGCGGCCTGTTTCTTGGGGGCTCATGTTCCAGGATCTGCAAAGGAAACGAGCTTTGCGTAGACAAGGAAGGGGAGCAGGCCCGGGCCTCAGCTCTCACCCTGGGGTTCTGTTTCTCTCAGCCCCCCACCCCTCGCTTCCCGTGGGGGCTACCTCCCTTTCAGTTCTCTGGCCTCACAATAACAAAAACTCTCTCTTTTTTTTTCTATACCAACTAGCTAAGAAGGGCTGACTTCACAACAAAACAGACTTTATTACCTAGAAGACAGAAATAGGAGGAAATGATCACGAACAGCACAGGAGCATAATGAGAGTTTTTTCCCAGGCACAGTCGGTTTTGGTGCCAGCGCCGCAGGGCTGGCCTAACTGCATTGGCTCGGCTGGGTGTTGCCTCGCTTCCTGCTTTTCCTCTCTAGCGTATTTATTATGTCAATAAATCCAAATTTTAGAGTAACGCTATGCTCCGTGCTTGGCAGGCTGTTTTTATCACATGTACGGAAAGTGTACTTTGCCCTGGTTTCCACAGATGCCTAAACATGTCTAGGTTGGCTGTTGCCTAGCAACTCGTAGAGCTGTTGGTTGTGTGTGGGGTGAAGCTTGGACAGAGGGCCCAAGTCATCCCTAGGGCCTGTCAACCAGGCTGGGTGTAACTACCAACCCCGGAGGCATCGACTCGTAGTTTCCCTTTGCCCTTTCCACTCCTGAGTCATGGGAAACATTGATGGGATCATTGGGTGCTACACTGTGTCTCCTTTCATGAAAACTGAGTGAAATAGATGAGAGAGAAAATTCCAGGCTATCTTTTGTTACCTTATCTTTAATGCTGCTTTTACTTTTGTTTTGATTTCTTTCCTCTTTGCTCTGGTAGGTTTGGGTCTGAAGGTGGTGATCATCTTCAGAATTGCTATTTTGGACCTGTGCTTTTTGGTCTACAAATTCTACCAGAAACTTACAGGTCCATGAAATTTAGAAATAGTTGAAAATAGCTTGCTTTCTTGCTAATAAGTGAAGAGACAGGGAAAAAAAAACCCTTCAAATTCGTGCCTTATAAAAACGTAATGTTAGCAGAGTGGCTGGAGAGGTGGCTCATCTTGGAAGACTATCTGCCCACTTAGGCTCGTGGTGGGCAGAAGGAGGGGCCTTTCCCTCCCTGGGAGGAGGTGGCAAATTCCTGTGTCCGTAAGGGCTGGGAAGCCCACTCCCTAGTCCCTTGGTTTGCCCAGGGGACTGCCTTTTGGGGCCCTGAGCTGTGGCCCAGGTGGCTTTCACCTTAAGAGGGCCCTTTTTGGATCAATGGGACAAGGACAAACCTCTGCTGCATTCCTGTACCCCGTGCGCAGGTGTATGCAGCCAGCCATCCTCAAATATGTAAACATCCAGGGTCGGTCCGTAACCACCGAGTGAAAGCTCAATTAAACACCGGAAGTCAGTCCTGCAGTAAAGCAGCCATAGCAACCCAGCACTGACTGCTGAGGGAGCTGTGGATCAGGCCTGAAGAGAGAGGCCTGAAGAGAGAGGCCTGAAGAGAGAGGCAGGATCTGATCTGCAGCCTCCATGGTAGCTGTTGATCAGCTGTTGCCTCTCTCTCTCTTTCTCTCCGGGATTCATCAGCAGCCGTGCCTCTGTTTCTCTCCATCGTTCCATGGGGACTGCTGATCAGCCCCGCCTCTCTGATCAGGCCCGGAGATAGGCCCAGAGATGCTGACTGGCATAGAAACCAACCAATCAGAACCAAATCTGGGTGAACTATGAAGAGCCAATGGCTGCCTAGGAGACAGAGCTTTTGACACTGACTGGCATAGAATTGCTATGGGCCAGCAGGGGAGGGCAGTTGGGGGTGATCAGGCAGGCAGAGGCAGTTGGGGGTGAGATCAGGCTGGCAGGGAGGGAAGTTAGGGGCCATTAAGCAGGTAGGCAGAAAGGTTATAGGCAATCAGGCAGGCAGGCAGAGGCAGTTAGGGGTGATCAGGCAGGCAGGCAGGTGAGCAGTTAGGAGCCAGCAGTCCCAGATTGCGAGAGGGATGGGGCCTAAACTGACAGTTGGACATTTCCCAAGGGGTGCCCGATAGGAGAGGCTGCAGCCTGGGCTGAGGAAACCCCCCTCCATGCATGAATTTTGTGCACCAGGCCACTCGTTCTTATATAAGGTGCTTGCAGGCAGATTGTCTGGGCTAGAATTCCACTAGCTCTGGGCAAGTTATTGCATCTCCCTGCGCCTGAGTTTCTGTGTCTCTAAAATAATGATAAGTAGCTGTTATGGCTCAATGGATAGAGCATTGGCTTGCAGACCGAAGGGTCCTAGATTTGATTCCTAGTCAGGGGCACATACCTTGGTCGAAGGCTCCTCCCCGGTCCGGGCTCTGGTGGTGCACATACTGCAGGCTACCCGTCGATGTGTTTCTCTCACATCGGTATTTCTCTGTGTCTTCCCATCTCTCTTCCACTCTCTAAAAATCAATGGAAACGTACTCTTGGGTGAGGATTAAAATGGGGATAAAGATAGGACTGTTGTGAGGACTGGTCGAGTGCCTGTGTGCCCCACACTTGGGGGTTGCACCCAGAGCGCCTTATTCAGTGCTGCCATAGGTGTGCCTCAGCCCCCAGCATCCTGCCACCTGCCTCTTTGGTTCCCGCTGTCCAGTGGATGGAACAGGCTCGCAGAAGCTTAACAGCTGCTCAGACCAGAGCTGCCTTCTCGCTCCCCGGTGCGTTGGTGGTCTGCTCTGGGGACCCTGGCCCTCCAGGACACCAGGCTGTGATGGCACAGGAGCTGCTCACTCAGGGCTGTGCCATCAGGCGTAGTTTGTAGACAGGCATTTTTACTGCCCCTGTACCTACACACAGGCCCGCCATTCATTCATATGTTACAGTACATGAATGATACTGTGATTATGATTAATAAAATACCAATTCATTAAAAGAAACTTGAATTGATAGCTAGCTTTTTGTCATCATGATTTCCATAGTCATTGAATCCCAAAAGTACCATCCTCCAGGGCAGTGGTTGGCAAACTGCGACTCGCGAGCCACATGCAGCTCTGGCCCCTTCACTGTGGCTCTTCCACAAAATCCCACCACCTGGGTGAGTCTATTTTGAAGAAGTGGCTTTAGAAGAAGTTTCATTTTAAAAAATTTGGCTCTCAAGAGAAATTGAATTGTCATACTGTTGATATTTGGCTCTGTGGACTAATGAGTTGGCCGACCACTGCCCTAGGGAGCGAGGAAGGAAGTTGATCCTAAGTGTCCTCCTTTGTGGGGAGAGTTCAGTGGAGGTTTATTGCCGCCCTTTAACCCTGTCTGGTATGTTAGTGTGTGTCCTTCTGCTGTCCAACATCCGCCTGCCTCACGGCTCAGGGCATGTTGGGGAGAGGGAGTCCCCAGTGTGGCTGGGCTGATCGTGAGCTGGAAGCAGGTGGGGAGTTCAGAGTCCATGGCAGGTTCTAGAAGCAGGAGTGTCTGAAGGGCCGTGGGAGCAAAGGTGATTACATCCGAGGGGCCTGGAAGGGGTTCTGGGTGCTTGGTTCTCTGGAAGCACTGATCCTGGCTCACCCGTCTTCCCTTCGTGGTGCAGCGTGATCGTGTTCTCTTTTAATTCAACCAGTCCAGCTCCCGCCTTAACCCGGGCTCTCATTGCAGAGTGTGTTCCTGAATCCAAAGCACAGGCTAAAGGCTGGCTGCCCGCGGAGAGGTTGGTGATTCCTTGGAGACCAGCCCAAGAAGCCCCTTTTCTAGGAAAGCTCTCCTCTTCGTTAGGTTTGCTTCCGTGATTTTTCTGCTTATTCTCCTGACCGTGGTCATCAGTGCTGTATTTGGATCTCGGATCTCCTTCAGAATATCATGAAAATAGATTCTCCTCCTTCCATGCTGGACACATTTTTTTTTAAAATGTAATTCTGACAGGTTCATAAACCCCGAGTCGTTTATTTGACAACATTTGAATGGTATATGCCAAGCATGGTTCTGGGTAGTGGGAGTGCAGCGGGAACACAGTGGACCAAGTGCTAGTGGGGGAGGGAGGCTGTGGACAGAGCCTGGAAGCCAGCCCCCTCCCAGCGTGCAGAGGCCAGCCTCAGTGGGCCCGAGCGGCCCGCCCTCCTCCGCCTGCTGGGGCGAGGCTCATTGCCAACCGCCCAGTTCCCTTCCGGCTCTTACCTTCTTGAACTGGTTTGTGACTACATCATTATCATACTGACTTTAAAATTTTAATATTTACTGAGGCTTGTTTTGTGCAGCCGCCCTGCTTTTCCTTGCATGATGACATGTATGACAACCCTGTCTTGCAGGTGGAATGCGGGCATAGAGGGGTTCAGTGACAGGCCTCAGTAGGAAGGGTGGCGTGCGCTTGGGGTCAGCGTGCCCCTGGTGTTGAATTCAGCCAGCCAGGCCTGAAGACGACATCGGAAATGCCCACAAAAACTAAGCTGACCACTTTGTGCTGGGCATCTCCGCCCTCAGACTGGCTCCTTTAGCAGTCAGAGATGTCATCCTCACGCGACAGTCACACCAGATTTCCCGGTCAAGGATGGGAGCCTGAGTGGACCATGCGTTCAGGCCTGGATGTGGCAGCCATTATAGACGCCATATGTATTCACTATTCGCAGGATTGCATAATCCCCTCCTCAGTCCCGACAATTGCCTTGTGAAGACATTTGAAATGCACCTTATTTAGTACGTGGCTGCGGAGATTTAGATGCACGCCGGTTTTTCCACACCAGACAGTTGTTTTCTTGTGTTAATGTTTCAGGCACTGCCCAGCGAACATAGTAACTTTCTGAAAAGTGGCTTTAAAAAACTTTGTATCTCTGTAGAAGGTGGAATGAAACAGCATTAGTGACCTTGACTCAGTCCCTGACAACGGAATCGTCCTTCTGCATGGGAGTTTGCAAGCTGTCCGCCTCCTGGCAGCCGCTGCTCGTTCCTTCATGTATTTGCATTTAATAACTCACTGGCTCTGCTTCCAGAATTCCCAGGCTTGCCACAGCGCCCTGTGCGGCACAGACCGCCCTTGTGGAGTCACTGCGAAACCTGAGGGAATGCCAGCCTGCATCGTGGACGTGCGGTGGCCTGTGTGCTCCGCGTTAGTAGAAACATTCTTCCTGGGACTGGGGTCCGGAGAAGCCCCAAGGCTGGAGGGGATGGGTGCTGGGAAGCAGGGCCTGAGACAGGGCGAGGGAGGGACTCAGTGCCGTTTCAGTCTGAAGGAGAGGCAGGCTTGGGGAAGTCCACGTTTGCAGTCCAGTGGGATGGAGATTGGGAAAGGGAGGAGGGGTGGCTGACAGAGAGGACCTGTGGGTTTCTGAGTGTGTATGAGTGGGAGCTCAGCGGCTTCTTTCCTGGCGGGAAAGGCTGGATGTGCCGCATGGGGCTCCTGCCCTGGACCCTCTTCTCCCCGTGGGGTGAGGAATCGGGGGGGCCAGAGCTGTGCCTGCCTGAAACCTGTGCCTCCGCCTCTAGACCCTGCGCAGGGACAGAGACCCCGGCATTCCCTGTCGCAGTAACCCCTGCGCCACTTACAAGACCCCTGTGAGCCTCTTCCCTGGGGTCCCCCTGGGGTTGGTCTCTGCCTCAGACTGAGAGGTGGCCAGCTGGTGGCTGTGTGCAGGCCGTGTGTGCAGGCAGGGTGTCCCCATAGTGCCCGTGGGGTGCAGGGCACAGCTCTGGAGCCATGGGATAGTTGCTTTCTTGAATAGCGAATCTGGGCTTATTTATTGGGTGTGTTTGTCCACTGCTCTCCCTGCTGCTCATGGAACCCTGATTGTGCTGATGTCCCTCCCGTTTGACCGCTGGGGAGCTGGTTCCAGAGCAGGCCTGTCCCTGCTCAGCCGTTCTCACCACCACCAGCCCTGCGGGGGGACCACTTGCTCTGAGCCTTTTCCCTGGAGTCTCCTCCGGGGCTTGGCTGCTTGAGGTCTTGGATTTGGTTCGCCTCTGGCACCATATCAGAAGGATTCCAGTCTAATCGTGGACTTTTTAGAGCTCATATTTTATTTCCGCTTTATTCCATGGACGTTAGCCTGGAAGGTTCCCATAAGCAGTTTTCTAAAATATATTTTATTGATTTTTTACAGAGAGGAAGGGAAAGGGACAGAGAGTTAGAAACATAGATGAAAGGGACATCGATCAGCTGCCTCCTGCACGCCCCCCCACTGGGGATGTGCCCACAACCAAGGTACGTGCCCCTGACCGGAACTGAACCCGGGACCCTTGAGTCCGCAGGCCGACGCTCTAGCCACTGAGCCAAACCGATCAGGGCCCAGTAAGCAGTTTTAATGTTGACACATGAAACTTCCTTGCAGCAAAGCACAGGTACCCTGGCTCTGAGGTGACAACTCCTCTAGAAACTGGTCAGGTCACTTCTTCAACAGCAAAGCGGTGCTCCAGGCACATTCTTGTGACTGCCTGTCCTTCAGGGGGGAGGGGTGTGTTTTGGTCACTGCCACAGTCACAGTGTCCCACAGTATGCATGAGCTTCCGGGTGCTTCTGGGGCTGAGGTGCCACCCTCAGGAGGAGCTGCCAGGTTGGAGATGGAGACCGCAGGGCAACTGAGGACGTGGAGCCTTCAGCAGTGTCCCCTGCCCAGAGGGTCACCAACGCTGGTGTGCAGTGGTATTGTCAGCAATGTGAGAAAAATAAGGACAGTGTAATCTTCTATGTGTTCAGGTTAGAAACTGCCTTTTCTTGGGAAGAGTTGTCTTTTTTTATTTTATTTATTTATTTTCAGAGCGGGGAGTGACCGTGGGAGAACCAGCTCTGGGGCAAAGAGTTGTCTTTTTTTTTTTTTAATGTATTTTATTGATTTTTCACAGAGAGGAAGGGAGAGGGATAGAGAGCTAGTTGTTTTTAAAGAGTCTTTCTTTCTTGACACAACAAAAAAGTTAGTGGTCATACTTTTCCACCAAAATTTTAAACTTTCCTGAGTATGATTAACAGTTGGTTGCGCATATTTAAAGTGTACAATTTGATAAGCGTAGTCATATGAATACGCCCGTTAAGCCATCACCATATTTTATACCAAACAATGTCACCGTTTGCTTGAATAGTTCCTTCTGCTGCTCCTCCCCACTCCAGGCAACTGCTCTGCTTTTGTAGATTAGTTTATTTTTCCTAGAGTTTGACATCAATTGAATCATACAGTATATGCTATTTTTAGTCTGGCATATACATTTCACCCAGCACTATTATTTTTAGATTCATCCATGTTGTGGCATATACCAACATATTCTTTTTAATCCAGTGTGTGGATATGCCACACTCACATGCACACAGTTTGTCCACCCATTTGCCTTTGATGGACAGTGGCTGTTTGTAGTTGGGGCTATTACACATGAGCTGTTACGAACATTTGTGAACGGGTTTTTGTACAGACGTGCTTTCATTTCTCATGGGTGATAACAAGAGTGAAGGGCTGGATGACACGGTTTTGTTTATTGAACGAAAGTGCTGTGCCCTATTGCACCCCCGCCAGCAGTGTGGGGAGCTCAGGTCCTCCGGCTCCTCTCCCATGTGGGTATAGTCAGCCTACTCTTTTTTGTTGTTCTGGAAGTCTGCAGTGGTGTCTCATTATGGTTTTAATTTACATTCCCCTAATGACTAATGATGTGAGTGTTGTTGTCTGTATATCGTCTTTGATGAACTATCTATTCAAGTCATTTGCCCATTTAAAAAAGTTGCAGTTTATTTTATTATAGATGCTCCCTGACTTATGATGGGGTTATGTCCCAATAAACCCATTATAAATGGAAAATATCCCAAGTCAAAAAGGCACTTAATACACCTCACTTACTGAGCATCACAGAAAGCTCAGCCCACCTTAGCCACGCTCAGGATGCCCACCTTAGCCATGCTCAGGATGCCCACCTTAGCCACGCTCAGGACACTCACATTAGCCTCCAGTTGGGCAGCTCCTTACTCTCGCGATTCCGTGGCTGCTGGAATCCGCGCCACTGCCCAGCCTCACCGGAGAGCATCGCCGGCCCCCGAAAAGAGCAAAATGCAAAGTTCCAAGTCCGGTTTCTACGGAATGTCACCTTCACACCATTGCAAAGTCGAGAAATTGTATGTTGGGGACTGTCTGTACTTAGTTTCGAGATTTCTGTATTCTGGATGTAAGTCCTTTATCAAATATGTGATTGGCAAATATTTTCTCCCAGGACGTAGCTTGTCTTTTCGTTCTGTTAACACTCCTCTTTGAAATGTAAAAAATTTGCTGACCGATGCGTTCTGTGGTTTGTGCTGTTGCGGTTGGTGTCAGAGCTAAAGTCTTTGCCTAGTCCAGTTTAAGGTTTTTACACTGAGGTCCATCTGTGATGTGCACTGCTCCCTTGGTCTGTGTGTGGGGTGGAGATGTCGCAAGAAATGTCCTCTCTCCTTAACCAAGTATCGAGGGGGAAGTGGACTCCACAGCTGTCAGAGTGATGTGAGGGGACAGGGCTGTGGGTTGGTAGTCTGGGAAGGCTTCCTGGAGGAAGTGGAGATGTATGTATCTCTGGGTGTATAGACTTTACATACACTAAAATGCACTTAAGAAGTTTGGTACTCAGGGACTTTATTAGATAGGCAGTGGGAATTAACAAAGTTCTAAGCAGAAGAGTAAGGTGAGATCAGATCTGAGTTTCAGACAGGTTTTCTGGCATAGATAGGAAAGGATGGAGGTTAGTTTGTAGAGAGGCAAGTGTTTGATGCAACAGCAAATGCCCTTCTTAGGGTCTCTTTGTATATGGTTCCCACTTCCTGGACTGTTCTGTGCCTGGCTGGCTACTTATCGTTTGGGTCACCAACCCTAGCGCTCAGTCTGATGCTGCTCCCTGCCCCTTGGTGTCCATTGAATGTCTGAAGGCGACGAGCTTCCACGCGGATCTCCGTGTGCTACCTCCGTCCCTCAATTACACTGTCACCATCACGTAAGTAGGGGCCTGTCTGTCTCCTGTCCTCTCAGAACAGTGTTGGGTCCTGCCAGGCCCTGATTCCCCTGCGGTGTGAAAGCACAGCTGATGTTCAAGATCCCAGATGCCAAGGATCGGGCGGGGAGAAGAATGCCAGCGCCATTCTGTTTAATTTCATGTAATCCTCTGAATGCTGCCCTCGATGCATACTTGTGCTGTTGCAGATGGGTGGCCGCTGCCCTTTCCTCAACAGCTGGGGCGCTTGCCAGCCTTGCTGACCATGCTGGCGGGGCCGTGGCTCACCAAGGCGGCCTGGTGGTGCTTAGATTGGGTCTCCTATGCTTTTCTGGTGGGAAAATGCTTCTTTCAAGGCTCCCAGCTTAGCTCCTGGTATTCCTTCCCACGTCTCTCCCTTGTCTGATGCTTTTTCTGCGTTAATTCTGGAAAAGGGGAAATCAGCTTGGAATTGCTTACCCAAGACTGCAGAGCAGGGGGCTGTCAGCGTGGAAATTACAGATCGAGCTGCCTGACTCTGGACATGTGCTGTGGGCCAGACCGCGAGGTCAGGCAAGATGACCTTAATGTGTCCTTTGCATTGAGAATGTGAGGGGTGAAGACAGGTGGCCAGGATCTGTCTGTGACCCCATATGGATGTCAGTCAGTCTTATAGTCAGTGAAGGGAGGGCACAGTGAGGATGCGGGTGGGTGGAATCGCCTCAACTGGCAATAGGGCTGTGGAGTTTGGGGTGAGGATGTGGGTTTGCTAAGTGATTTCTGGGTGAGGGGGCCTTTATCAGGGGTCTTTTTAAAACGACCTCTTCCTCTAGAATATGATGCAGAAGCAGAGAAGCAGACACAAGTTCAAGCTAGCTGAAGCTGGGTGACAGGTTTTCTCTTTACCAGACAGGCCCTTCTGAGGGGTTGGCTGATGGCTGGTAGATGGAGTGGAGGGCTGGGGTGCTGGTTAGTAAAAGGTAACCCTGCTGAGCCTTAGAACCGCATCTGGACGTGGAGGGAAGAGAAGCCAGGGGTCTCTGGAGGCTGGGACCACCGCGGAGCCCATCAGGAGCAGCCAGGCAGCTAGCCAGCACTGGGCGTGAGCACCCTGTCCAGCTGACCGGAGAGGGCCAGCTGACCTCTGGTCACCACACAGAACAACAGCCAATATATTCACCTCTGGGTCTAACGTAGAATAACAATGAGGCACCAGCACACTCTTGTTCAGCCCCTCCCTCTCTCTCGTGCTTTTTTTGGGCCAGCAGTTGCCTCTTTTGAAGTAGTCGCCACAGCTTGGCCTGACACTCTGTTCGTTATTAAATTCACCGCATTGCTGATGTGCCAAGGGGAAGAGGCCTGTGTCTGTAATGGGGACGTGCTCAGCCCGGCCCCGGGTTAAATTAGTCTTGTGACAGTCAAATAGGCTTTGTAACCTGTTGGCACAGGGGACTTTAATTTCCATTTCCCCTGGTTTGCTTTGTCCTTCCCAGATGCTCTGCAGCACCAGGTAAAGGGAGTGGTTTTCCACTCGGAGCCATCTTTGCAGCAGGTGTAGCCAACCAGCTGTCCTGGGGCAGGTACCCCTGGTCACAGCTCCCATGCTTTTCCCCTCGCTGGTGAGTTTTCACTTCAGCTCCAGATTCAGTTCCGAGACAGGGGAGGTGGGAGCAGAGTGGTGTTCACATATCAACATCGGCGTACTTTCAGGGATGCCTGGGACTTTAGATTAGAAAAGAAGAATTCTGAATCAGGTATTTTTCTTCTTCCCCCTTTAAATATGAGAGGCCCGGTGCATGAAATTTATGCATGGGTAGGCTCCCTAGGCCTCGCCAGTGATCAGGGCCAATTGGGGCTGCCCACTGGGGCCTTCCTTCTCCAGCTGCTGGCTGCTGGCCAGGGCCTTCTCTTGTCCGTGCTGCCCCCTGGTGGTCAGTGCATGTATAACAAGTGATCGAACTCCTGGTCTCTTGGTTGAACTCCTGAGGGGACACTTTGCATATTAGCCTTTTATATATATAGACTAGAGGCCTAGTGCATGAAATTTGTTTAGGGGGGGGGGTGTCCCTCAGCCCATCCTGCACCCTCTCCAGTCTGGAACCCCTCGAGGGATGTCCAATTGCCCATTTAGGCCCAATCCTATTTTATTGATTTTTTTACAGAGAGGAAGGAAGAGAGAGAGAAAGTTAGAAACATCGATGAGAGAGAGACATAATAAGCCACCTTCTGCACAACTCCCAATGGGGATGTGCCAAAACAAACTGGTTTCGGTGATATGCTAGTCTTTTGTTGACCTTTCTTTTTAAACTTTAAATCTATCAGATTATCAGTTGTTTTCTTGCATAAACCACACCTATCATTCATTTATTGTTTTCGATATTTGGTTTTTGCTTGAAGAGCATTGAGAACGTAGGTGCATGAAGCAACTTGAGTTGCTAAATCCTAGATTTTTACACATTTTCACCTTGTCCTTTACACTTGTCTTACCCACAGCTATAATTTAGTTAGGATTTTTAAAACATTTTAGCAAGCTGTAGTTTTTATAGAAACAACAGTGCATTTATTCCACAGGTTTTTATAGTGAAGTATGTGTATGTGTATATATCTACATACATGTCCATATATAATTTATAAATACATACATGTTTATGTGTGCAAATGGCATAAGCAGGGTTAGGGACAAATGCTTGTTGAGCACACTGGGAATGGGAGGGCTGCTTGCCACATGTGCTTACTATGCCCAGGGGTCGGTCCTTGAGTAAACCACATAGCGATTCTGCTCTCAGGAAGCTTCCAGCCTCGCGGGGCAGTGTCTGTATTTCAGTAACTGGAACGCAAGTTAAAAAGTGGCCAGTGCCTCAGAGAGAGCGTGGCCTGCCAGCAGGAGGGACCAGAGAATTCCTGGGGAGCGGGCTCTTGGTCTCTTCGGGGTTTGGGCGAATACGTTTCTGTAAGTAGCGGGGTAAACAGATGTCAATACCATTGAGAGCCCGGGGCAGAGGTACAGACATCCGGCGTGTGTCTGAGGTTTCTGTCAGCCTTTCTCAGGGCACGTGCTGTTTCTCCTGACAGAGCTGCGAATATCCCTGTTTGTGCTCTGCTGCGGGGGTTAGTCAGAAGGAATGATGTCCCTTTCGGTGCGGGAACAGTGGAGCAGTCACATTCTGTTGTCCTAAGCTCACCTGGCGGAAAAGCCTGTCCTTGGGATAGGAGTGGGGTGGCTTCACAGACTCAGAGGGAACCTGCATAGGAGCCAGGGAGGGACGGAGGGTGAAAGGGGTGCGGTGGGGAGGATTCCCCAAAGCCCAGTTGGAATGCTGTTGCAAGGAGGAGGGGGAGGAGGGATGGGCACTTGGCAAAGAGCAGTCCTTTCCCATATGCTTGACATGCTTCGTCGAGCTCCCCATGGAATGGAGTGATGCATTAACCAGGAGCCAGGATGCATGCAGGAGCAAACAGACTTTGTCTCTCCAGTGAGTGCACCTGAACTTGAGAAGCTAAGAGCATAACATACCATCCAGAGGAAATCAGGAAGTGCTAGGGTTATAGGCATTCAAGAAATGTTGCCAAACTGCCTCCTGAAACTTACTGTCCGGATGAGCATAGATGCCTTCCTGTGTTCTGCCCTGTGTGGGCGTGTGAACGCACGTGTGGGAAATGGAATGTGAGAGCGAGGAGCCCCGTTTTGCCGTCATTCAGCCGGAGAGGGGGTGGACTCCGGGCTCCGCCACCGATTTGATGTGGACCTTGTGCTGTTTTGTTGTGTGTAAACCAGGGCTGTTTGTAATGTGCTTTATTAGGTTCTCACAGTGACAGGCCATTGCATTTGTTTCTGTATGCTCACACCAAGTGACACAAAAAGATGTGTAACAGCAAAGTGACGCTAAACCTCCCACCCAACACCCTGAGCCTTCCCCAACCTTCCCCGGCTCTCCTGACCCAGCGCACATTTTAACAGAAGGAAGAACTTCCTGAGGCATCACTCAGCAACTTGCTGTTTCACTTCCCTTCAGCCTCACAATCTCCCGATTTGAGGCACTCTGAGAATAAAGATTTAACGGAGTGCTCTGCCTGTTGTAGGTTCCTGTTTACTGTGTTTATTGTTGAATGAATGAATAAAAGGATGAAAAAATGAATGAATGCTGTCTTCTAGATAGCTCTCCAGGTTAGTAGTTTTAGTTAGTTGCCCCAGATCGAATTGCTTCAGACCTGTTGCGGGTCATGCTTTGATCAGCGATGTATGAGTACTCCCTTTTCTGAGCATTTCCACCAACACCAGATGTTGTTTTTTGCTAACGTGATGGGTGAAATACTATTTCATTGTTATTTTAATTTATATTTTCCTGAGTACCTGTGAGGTTGAGCATCATTTCACATGTTTATTGGCCATTTGTATTTCTTTTTCTTTGAATTCTATATTCATATTAGAGGCCCAGTGCACGAAATTTGTGCACGAGGGGGGAGGATGTCCCTCAGCTCAGCCTGTACCCTCTCCAGTCTAGGACCCCTTGGACATCCCTCTCACAATCTGGGACCATTGGCTCCTAACTACTTGCCCGTCTGCTAGCCTGATTGCTCCTAACCGCCTCTGCCTGCCTACCTGATTGCCCCCTAACCACTCCTCTGCCAGCCTGATCACCTCCAACTGCCCTCCCCCGCTGTCCTGCTTGGCCCCTAACTGCCCTCCCCTACACCAGCCTGATTTCACTCCTAACTGCTTGCTCCCTTGCCAGCCTGATTGCCACTAACTGCCTCTGCCTTGGCCCCTGCCACCGTGGAAGTCGGACATCTTCCTGATGCCCGGTAGACCAGGTCTAATTAACATATTACCTTTTTATTTGTATAGATTCATTTTTTTTGTCCTATTGGATTGTTTTTCTTTTCAGTTCTAGAATCTTTTTGTGTATCGGGCTGTTGCAAATATACTTCTACCCTCAGTTTTGTTTTTTGCTTTGTTTAGGTGTCTTTTTCTATTAAGTTTAAAGATTTTTATGTAGTCAAAGATGTCTATCATTTCTTTATAGTGTTTAGGTTTCTGTATCATGATCTAGAGAAGACTATACACCAATTTCCTATGTATATGTGTATATACAGATATATGTTTATATAAATACACACAGGGTGTGGCAAAAGTAGGTTTATAATATGAGTACATGAAACATTTTATATTATTATTTATTAACCATTGTATTGCATTCTTTTCCATATGAACAATTATAAGCCTACTTTTGCCCCACCCTGTACGTGTGTGTGCGCATTGCAACATTTCTAAATAAGTGATACTTTGAATGGAAGAGTGTGTTAAAAATTAATTCTCCGTGACCGGGGAGGTTTATGCCAGAAGTACAAGGATCACCTAAGGTAAGGAGTTGGGCTGGCTGGAGGAAGTTCTGGCAGAGCTTCAAGCAAGACGTGTCGCAGCCCTGCCATCTGCTAACTCTGACTTTGGCCGAATTTTGGAATGTCCCTGAGCTTTCATCTCCTCATCTATAACACGAGAGGACAAGAACGCGTCATTGTATAGGATCCACAGCAGGGCGAGTGGTCAGAGCAGGACTTGGCTCAGAGTGAGTGTTCAGTTAGTGTCATGCTCACCAGTTCATTACATAACATTAAAAGAAAACCTATGCTGATGTATATTAATTAGCTGCAGGACTCTACAGCTAATTCTATTAAAAATCGAAGTAAAATGCCCAGAGCAGTCATCTACATAAATACAGACGTGTTGCCAGAACCAGCAACAAGCACATGAAATGGCCATTTCTTTAGGCTCCAGGCATGACAGGGCGGCCTGCGTGGAACACTGTCCCCACACATCTTTGAACCCCCGGGTGGTCCAATGGACAGGCTCGTGGGAAAGGAGTCAGAGACGTAGCTGTGACAATGTCTGTCCAGCCTGAGCTGGCCGTGTCTCTCTTGCCGCCGAGAGCATGTGACCACCTTGTCCCTGAGGCCAGCACTTCCCATTGGCCCTTCACTCCGTGGGTGAGAGGCCTCCTGGTCTCACCCTAGAAACCGGGAGTGAATTCCTGGGGCTGGGTGGGGAAGACATTGTGAAAGGGACAAGCCACCTCAAACTGGCCAGGGAGCCGCTCCTGGGCGTAGGAGGAGTCCTGGGAACCAGGGTGCCATCCAGTGGCGGGTTCGCCTGGCAGGTGCCCGGGGCTCCGACCGTTCTCTGAGAAGAATGAGCAGTCATCATTCTAACGCCCTCTCCTCTCCCGCCTGTGGAACAGATGTACCAGTGTCTCACAGTGAGAGAGGGAGGGAAGGCTCCAGGTCAGTGGGGCCCTTCCGGACTGGCCTGGACAACCTTCCTTGGGGAATGGGGAAACCTTGGCATTGGCCTGCTTTTGGACTGGCATTTGGTGAACACACGTTTCTCTCCTTGTGTCTTCCTTAGGGCACTTTTCTGGCCTACCTGTAGCTTAGAAATGTTTAGGTAAAATTCAGGTAAACAATGGGTGCTGGGTAGGTAAGTTTTGGAGCATAGTTATAAAAACCTCAAAGCCAGCCTCCTAGATTGACACCATCACGGGAACTCCTGGTGGGTACTTCTGCCAGGGGTAAGGGGTCCCAGGAAATTTTATTGTTCTCTATTCCCTTGTTTGTTTGTTTTTTAAAGAATACTTAGTTATGTGTATCTATAACTAACTCATTCAGCTCTCGCTTATGAGCTTTATAAAACGAGAATCGGGAAATCTGCAAATTGGGGTTTCCTCCATTTTCACTGCTGAATAATAGTCCTCTGTGTGTGCTGCGTTAGTCAGGTTCTCCACCAGGATGGATGCGTGTATATAGAAAGCAGTTTATTTTAAGGAATTGGCTCCTCTGACTGGAGACCAGTAAGCCCTGCTCCGCAGCGCGGGAGAGCCACGCCTGGCAGCTGAGGGACGCAGGAGAGTGGCTGGTGCCCGTCCGAAGGCTGGTTGGGATGTTGTCATTGCTGGCTGTTCAGGGCTCCGCTGATTAGATCAGGGCCACCCACAGCGTGGAGGGCAATCCACTTAACTAATTAAAAAGCTAATCTTATCTGAAAACACCCTCACAGAAACACCCAGAACAACGTCTGACTTCATACCTGGGCATTGGAGCCCAGTCAAGTTGACACATAAAATTAACCACCACCTGCATCGGCCGGGATTTATCATTCTCCTGCGGGCAGTACTGCTGGCTTCTGTGTGTTGACATTGGGGGTACTGCAACTCTTACCCTTCTTTATGCCCGTCTCTCGGTGTGCTCACTCCTCTAAGGTTTACACGAGAGCAGACTTGCCGGCTCCTGGGGTCTTGTGTGGGCAGCAGTCACAATGCCAGGCCCAGTGACCATGCCAGGTTACTTCATGTGCCATGTGTGCAGGTTCCTACCTCCTCTCCCACACGGGCTGTTGTCTTCATTGTACCAGGTACTGGGGGTCAGATGTCTCCTCTGGCCTTACTTTCTCCGTCCTGGTTACAGAGGAGATGAGCATGTTTCACACGGGTATTAGCAATTTATGGGTTCTCTTTGGTGACTGCCTGATCAGGTCTTTCCACATTTTTCTCTTGGGTTGTCTGTATTTTTCTTATTGGTTTGTATTTTTTTTTTTTTAAATACATTCTGGATACCAGTCAATTTCTTGGTTATATGAGGTACAGAGACTGTCTCTAAGTTTGTGCATGTCTTTTTTTATTATTATGTTGTCTTTTGCTAAACACTTTAAATTTCAATGTGGTATAGTTGACTATACAGTGGTGCCTCGAGATACGAGTGTCCTAACATACGAGATTTTTGAGATACGAGCTATTTTTGCTTTGAAATACGAGCAACATTTGAGATAGGAGTAATCTCTCGGATGGGCCGGCTGCACACGACCCACCAGTTTACCGCGACTCGAGCGTCTCATAGTTTCCCACGCCTCATGGTTACGGAATGAATTAAACTCGTATCTCGAGGTAGCACTGTATTAATCTTTTCTCTTATGATAAGCGTTTTTAATGCTTTGTGAAGGAAACCCTCCCCTAACTGAGGTCTTTCTACATATGCAGATTGTCCCGTGGTCGGCTGGTGGCAGCAGCAGGCCGCCGGGGGAAGGGAGGCCTCGGCTGGCAGCCGGCAGCTGCTAGGGTCCCTCCCTGTGCCTGAATTCTGTGCACTGGGCCCCTAGTAAAGATATGCTCTCCTATTGTTTGTTTTAAGGATTTTATTTTACTTTATTTTTTAAATATATGTTCCTATTGATTTTTAGAGAGAGGAAGGGAGCGGGGAAGAGAGAAAGAAACATCGATGTGTCAGAGTGGAACGTTGATTGGCTGCTTCCTGCATGTCCCCCCTCCGGGGGATTAAGCCCACAACCCCAGCTTGAGTCTTGACCAGGAATCCATCTGCCAATCTGTCAGTGCACATCCACTGAGCCACACCGGCCACGGCTGTCGTAACAGTTTTAAAGTTTTGCTTTTCAAGTTAAGCCTTAGTATATCTAGAGTCACCTCTTGTCAATGATTTTTGTGTTTGGGGTGAGAGGCATCCAGGTTCATTTTCTTCCAAGTGGATGGTTAATTGTGTCAGCATCACTATTGTGTGGCCTCTGCGCTGTGGGACACTGCCTCTGTCACAGGAGTGTAGAGGAAGGTGTGGTCTGTTTCCTTTTTCCTAAATCAAAATGTACTTTAAAAATTTTTTAAAAAATATATTTTACTGATTTTTTTACAGAGAGGAAGTTAGAAACATCGATGAGAGAGAAACATCGACCAGCTGCCTCCTGCACGCCCCCCACTGGGGATGTGCCCGAAACCAAGGTACATGCCCTTGACCGGAATCGAACCTGGGACCCTTCAGTCGGCAGGCCAACGTCTATCCACTGAGCCAAACTGATTTTGGCCAAAATTTACTTTTTATTGCAGTAAAAGATACGTACCATAAAATCGACCATTTTAGCCATTTTTAAGCATATAATTCCGTGGCATTAATACATTGACATTGTTGTGCAGCCCCCACCACCATCCATCTCCAGAACTTTCTCACCTTCCCGTCTGCATCTCTGTACCAGCCAGCAGCAACTCCCCGTTCCTCTTCCTCCCAGCCTGAGGTCTGTTTCTGGGTCGCAGATGGTCAGCATGCCACCCACAGAGGTACCCTCCCTTCCTCCTCTCTACCTTTCACTAGCAGTGTTTTAGTCTTATCCTCCTTCTGAGTGAACCACAGGAACGAGGACTTTGTCGTAACGATCTCTGGGTCTCTTCAAAGCCCTTCGCTTGGTGGTGAGGATATGGCGGGAGCTTCACTGAGGCTAGTACCTGAGCGTTGGCATTGGTTGGAGAGAGGAGACCAGTTAAACTCGGGTTCAGACCTGGGAGGGAGCGATCGGAGAATCAGTGGGACTGAAACGCCACCTCAACAGGCACGGCGGCTGCAGTGTCGCTCATGCGGGCCGCTGGCCAAGCGGACGGGCACTTTTGGGGTCTGGCACAACCTCGGCTGAGTCTGCAGAGCACATTTTCTTGCTCTTGATGGCTGCCTGGCACCGGTTTGGGTAGAGAAAGAAGGAAAGGAGGTGGGAGGTGCTGGTCTTTCTACCGTCCAGGAAACTGAGGCTGCAGGGAAATCAGATGGTGATTCCAGGGCGGTCGGCTGCGATTGAAGCTCCACTTTATTCCGGAGACTTGGCATTGACCCTGAGCTGTCCATCCAGGGGTGAGGCTGCCGTTTCTCTCAGGGATCTTTCTTTTTTCAGCATATGTTGTGCCCCGAGGTGCTAAGCCTGACATGGTGCTTCCCAAGGACACGAGTGCAGTGAGGCATGATGGGGCAGGGACTGGGGTCAGGCACAGGCCTGCGGCTGTGGCAGCTCAGAGCGGGGAGCAGCCCACTCTGCTGGGTGTTTGGGGGAGGGGCTGTGCCTGGCACTGTTGTGGGCTTGCCAAACCTGCCGGAGCACAGGCACGTGGCCCGAGAGCTTGCCCATGACCTTTGCAACTGTCAGATGTGTCAAGTCCAAGGAACGTGACCAGTGCAATAAAACATTTAAAAAATGAATACAGAAGCAGATGTAGCCTTTTCTCAATGCGAAGTTAAAGGATGAGGCCTCGGTGGCGGGCTGCTATCGGGTGATGGGGAATGCGGGCACGTTTGGGCCTGCGTTTGCAGGACATTTGCCATGCCTGGCGCAGCGGAAGTGAAGACGCTGCTCCGGACGGATTGCCTCTTTGGTGAGAAGCAAGCATGGCAGATCCTGTCATTTGCACATTGTTATTCTGAGAACAGATGTGATCCTTTTTAGAATGTCTTCTGGCCTTGGCTGGTGTCACTCGGTGGATAGAGTGTCGGCCTGTGGACCAAAGGTGCCTGGGTTCGATTCCGGTCAAGGGCAGGTACCTTGGTTGCAGGCTCCTCTCCGGCCCAGGCCCTGGTCAGGGCTCGTGCGGGAGGCAGCACGCCAATGTGTTTCTCTCACATCGATGTTTCTCTGTGTCTTTCCTTTCTCTCACACTCCCTCTAAAAATCAATGGAAAAATATCCTCGGGTGAGGATGAAAAAAAGAATGTCTCCTGTCTTTTAAAAAAGATTATTTTAAAAACATCACGGCTGTGTTTCTCTGTTTGTGTTTCAGTAATTGGTTGCAGGGCATTTGGGGGATTTTGACATGAAATCCCCTGTGACTGACATGTAAGTGTAAGACGTGTTTGCTGCAGCGAGTGGGCAGATGTCTGGCCGCTCAGGGAAGCTGCTTGCTCAGGCTCTCACCTCAGCACAGAGGCCTCTCCAGTGAATCCAGCCCCACATGCTGTTCATAATTGGAGAGGCCAGGTGTGTGCCTTTATTTCTAGCGCCGTGTTCTATTTAAAGTGCGGGAGGGTGAGTTATAAAGAAGCACCTCCAAAGCCTTTAAAAGCATGAGTGACTTCTTAATCACTGGCAGGCGGGAGGCTCTGCCGCTCCGAGCATGGTCCCCAGCTCCGAGAGACCGAAGATAGAATTCTGTGTCTGCTGCTTCCCCCCCTCCCTCCCTGCTGGATGGCTGCAGGAGTGGCGGGGGAGAGGCTGCAGGGAGGGTGGGCACGGGAGGGCTGCGGAGACTGAGGCTGCAGGGAGGGTGGGCACGGGCGTGCAGCTGGCGCCTGCCGCCCTGGGATGCGGGCAATCAGGCAAGGGCAGCGGCTTCGTGGTTTGGAAGTCGTTTCTCGCCGTCAGCACAGTCATTACCACAGTCAAATGCTCGGTGTCCAGTGGTAGCTGCTGTCCCGTGCCTGGCTGGGTGGCCCTACCTTACAGACAGGCCCACCTTCATTTCAAGGTGCTTACTTTCTTTGAGAGTTTAAAAAACAAATGATCTCCTCAGTGTTTAGCTTCCCTGGCTGAATTTTTAAATGAAAACCACATTGTCACTAACTCCTTCTTGTGAAGGATGTAATGAATGCTCAATAGCCAGTTTCAATTTTTATTTTATTACTAAAGGCCCCGTGCACGGAATGTGTGCTCAGGTACAGTCCCCAGGCCTGGCCTGCGATCAGGGCCATCTTTTCCAGCTGCCTCCACCCACCCCTAGTTCCCCGTTTGCCATCGGGTGATCAGTGCCTGATGGCCAGGGAAGGGACCGAGAGATTGGCTGTTCCTGCCTGCTTGCCGGCCTTGCCCCTGCCACGGGTGGCCATCAGGTGACGAGCCTACCGGCTGGGGGGAAGGGACCAAGAGGTGGTCAGTGCGCTTCATAGTCCAGTGGTCGTTCTGCCATTGGGTCAATTTGCATATGACCCTTTTATTATATAGGATAGATGCCAGGTTCACAGGTCGGGTCTGGCTGGCCTGCCCTGAAGGGGGGCTCTGGGCTGGCTTGGGAGGTTCCTACTGGGGGCTGGGGCCAGCCTGGGCTAGGGGCTGAGGGCAGTTGCAGGCTGGCCTTGGGGGGATGGGTGATTTGATTTGCAGGCCGGCCACGCCCCCAGCTTTGTCAGGAAGGATGTCCAGTCTATCTGGTCTCATTAGCATATTACCCTTTTATTAGTATAGATTTCTGTAATGAAGTTTTATTTTGGGAAAATTTTAGATATGCACTTATATAGAAAAATTGCAAAGATCAGAGTTCCCATCTGCCTTTCACCCAGTTTCCTCTAATGTTAGCACCTTGCATGGCACAGCCCATTTGTCAGGATTCAGAAATTAACATGGGTCCGTTGTTATTAACTAAACTACAGACCTGACTCAGATGTCAGTTGTTCACTGTTCCAGGATCCAGTCCAGGAGATCACATTGCGTTCAGTCTCACGTCTCCTTGGTCTCAACTGTGATTGCTTCTGTCTGTCCTTATTTTTCATGACCTTGACAGGTTTGAAGCATGCTTATTCATTGGGTAATTTGTAGAATGGCCCTCGATTTGTGTTTGCCTGACCTCCTCCTACCTCCCCCATATTGTTAGACTGGACTTAGGAGTTTAGGGGAAGAATACTGCAGAGCTGAAGTATCACATCACGTCACGGAGCACAGGCGTCAGCATGACTCTCCTGGTTGCTTTAACCTTGCACTGCTTCCAGGCCTTGGCTGTATACATGTTTGAGGGCTCTGGTCCCCCATAAATTAGCTTTTCCCTTCAAGACATGACCCCGGTTTTGCCTGCTTTGTGCTGTTCCCACCGTGAGGACTTGTGTTATGGATGCCTGGGTCAAGGTGGACCCACCAGGTCACGGAGAGACATTTTGGTCACGTGACTCTGTGAGCATTTAAGTTTTCACAATCACAGATGGAACAAGATTGGCCATGTGCTGCTAATTGTTGAAACTTGAGGTTATTCTAGTCTCTCTACTTTTTACATGTTTGACGTTCCCCATAATAAATAAAGAGAAAAACATTTCCAATATCCAGATAGAATGAATCCAGATTGTTCTGATAGTGAGGTGTTATGATGCTGGTCGTAGCCAGGGCTGTTTAGGCCGTATTTGATTTTTTCTCCTTAAGGCCTCCCTAGGGAAAAAAAAACTTACTCTAAACCAACGTTAAGTAGTATTCTAGTAACTGTGGAACGATAATATTCCTTAATATCTTTAAAAAAAATTCTCACCTAAGGATATGTTTATTGATTTTGGAGAGAGCAAGGGAGAGGGAGAAAGAGAGAACATTGAGGTGAGAGAAACATTGATCACTTGTCTCCTGGATGCTCTCCAACAGGGGATCAAACCTGCAACGGACACATCCCCAGTGGTGGGCATGCAGGAGACAGCTGATTGATGTCGATGTTTTTAGCCCTCTATCCCTCTCCCTTCCTCTCTGTAAAAATTCAATAAAATATATTAAAACAAAACAAAACACAAAAAAACAAAACAAACACACCCCCTCCCCCCGACCCTGCAATGTAGGTATGTGCCCTGACCAGGAATGGAACCTTTTGGTGTATGGGATGATACTCCAACCAAGTGAGTTATCCGACCAGGCCCTTAGCATCTTTGAGGGGAAAAATCATTGATGTGCCATCAGTAAAGAATTTCTATTAAAATTAGGTTACAAATGAGTGGGGATACATTTATAGAATAAGAAGAAAATCTTTACCACTTATGGTCACCCTAATTTGTTGCAAAGGACATCTGAATCTAATGAATGTGACATGGTCTATTTCTAACCTGTATTTTGACATCACAAACTGCGATTCTGGTCTTTCAGCCAGTGTAGCAGGGAAATACTGATATCGTCATGTAAAGATCCTAGTCTCCCCTCCTGAGCCCAAGACAGCTTCTAGGCGGTGGGGCGTGTAAATGGACTGTGAGTGAGTGTGGAGGGGAATGAGCACCGAGGGACCAAGGGGCCGGTAAACTCGTTTGTCTGTGTCCCCCATTAACCTGCAGGCACACTGTCACGGGTTAGAGCTGTGAATGTGTGCCCCGTCAGGATGCACTGGGTGGTGTCACACTTTAAGAAGACCTTGTCCCTGGAGGTCAGATGAACCCTCAGCGGTTTATAAATGTCCCCGGCCCTCCACGCGTGCAGGTCTGGCTCCTCTTCCCTGTCGCAGGCCTGTGTCGCAGCTCAGTGGGTGCATGGTAATTGAGGGGTATGGTGGTCACAGTTCGGTGGGTCATGTGGCTGTCAGGGGCACTGGCATCTTTGCCTCCTCTCTAGATGGGACTGTCTGGCTGCTGGCTCCCCTTGCTCAGGGGGTCACTGGGAGGGGCCTGGTTGTGAGCCTGAGGAGTCTCCTGCCTGCCTGTGTGTGGATGGGGTAGGGGCCCCCATTTGGTTCTGAGAACTAGGTCTCCCTCAGATGAGCCTCTGCGGGAATTAACTGGGGTGAGGTGGGGTCTAAGGCACCTGCCCACCGGAGGAGGTGGTCTGAGGCCGGGCCAACGCCTGCTGCTGAGGGATGCAGCGGGCGGCCTTGACTCTTCCTGGGATTTCTTCCTTATAGACGTGGTGCGTAACATGTCAGCCATTACAGACTGAACTGTGGAGCACCAGGAGCCCCGTCCCTTCTCTGTCCCACACGGAATGTCGTGTGATGGGTAAAGCCGGGCGGTGACACCCCTCCTCTGGAGGAGGCGGCGTTGGCAGGCAGGTCGTGGTTGCAGCCACTTGTCCTAGGGCTTGTGCAGAAAGGGGATCTTAGCAAAGCCCTGCAGGCGGGTTTGTGCCCGGGACCTCCTTGTGCCTGGTGGTTTACAGAGGACTTGCGCGTGTTGCGGGCCCCCCTCTGTTCAGCAATGGGGTTCTTGGCAGCCCTTCCACTGCCTCAGTGTTGTCCGTCTAGATTTCAAGACTCAGTAAGAAATTCAGTTTATTCCTTCATGCTAAAATTAATTCATGCACTTAGGGGAAGAATACAAACATTCTAAAGGAGAAAATCACTGTCGGCACCTTGATGTGCAGTTTTTCAGTGTTGTATTGACACACACACAAATGTGATTTTATTATTATTTTTAAAAAATATATTTTATTGATTTTTTACAGAGAGGAAGGGAGAGAGATAGAGAGTTAGAAACATCGATGAGAGAGAAACACTGATCAGCTGCCTCCTGCAAACCTGTGTGTGGATGGTGCTGGGGTGGGGATGTGCCTGCAACCAAGGTACATGCCCTTGACAGAATCGAACGTGGGACCTATCAGTCCATAGGCTGACGCTCTATTCACTGAGCCAAACTGGTTTCGGCCACAAATGTGATTTTAAAAAACAAATGGGCTCATACCACTTAAACTGTTTGATACCCTGTCCATCCTTAGCTGGTGTCACATGTGGGAGGTACATGCCCTTCGTCTATAAGCATCTTAAGCCTCGTCACCTGTCTTGTTACAAATAGTGGCCACTACCCCGCATAGCGCCTTCTCCTTGTGCCTCTTGCCAGCTCACAGCACGTCCACAGCGGCCCCCTGACCTTAAAGCAGGAGCCGAGATCGTTCCGGACTGGCTCCCTCCGGTGCTCGGCCCAGGCGGCCTCCGGGCAAAGTCCCCGCACACCGTTTCCCTCACAGGCCCTCTGACCCAGCCTGCCCTGATCCGGACTTCACACGTGATCATTGTGCGTTCTGACGGTCACTTCCATTCTGATGGCCATGGCATCGGCTTGTGGATTTTCCAGTGTTTACTGGTTGCCTGCTGTCTGAGTTTCTGGGGTGAACCTTGTGCTGGTGCCACCTGAGTATGTGTCTTCCTGTGTGTCACACCTGCCCTTGGAGCGGCCCCTTGCCCCCTTCTGTGCTCACCATCATTGGCAGCTTCCATTTCTGTCATCAGAGGGGCACAATGGCTGCCATTAAAAACACACGGTGTGTGTGTGTGATTTCCCGTAACCTTGACAACTCCCGAGGCTGTCCTCCTGTCACAGGCAGGGGAACTGACGCTGAGAGGTTCAGAGTGTTGCCCAGAGAAGGCTCCGCTGTTCTCAGGACCGTGGGGCTGTGTGACGTCTTTCCACCCAGCTCTGGTGTCAGAAGTCCAGGTGCTCCTTCTCGTGCTGGGTTTTTATAAAACGCATAAAAATTAACATGTTTTCTCTCCCATTGGTGCTTTGAAGTTTCTCCCAATTGGTCTTTCCGCTTTAATTAGTCTGGCTTCTTCTTTTTTTGTTTGCAGCTTTGGACAAGTGCCAAAGAAGCAAAGAAGCTTATATAAAGGGTTTTATTTTTTTTTACTTTGCCAAAGATAGAACTGGTACTTAGCTCAGCTTGTCCTGGCACCTTCTTTGATAGAGAATGTTAGAAATTTGGCTGGGTTTATTCCTTTTTATGTATATATGTGGGGAGAGTCAAAGCAGGATGGCTCTATTTTTGTCTGGGTTTATGAAAAATCTGAAAGGTAACAAATAGGATTTAAACATAGCCATTCCCCTCCCCCCCTTATAAAAAGCTTGGCCTATCGTGTCAGAATGTTTTTAAATAGCCTGTTTATGAATATGGAAGGTTTCTAGAATTGAAGATTTATTTAAGACAAAGAAAGCTAATATTTATAATCATTGTATTAGATTTTACATATTTACAAACTGTCAGCCTTTGAAACTTATCACTGAAAGCTGCCATTTCTAAGTCGCTGACTGGTATTATCACACTTCTTTACTGACTAGTGGAGAGAACGGAGTTCACCGGGTTAGCATGTAGACATTCTGGTTTCTCAGAATTTGTGTATGTCAGAGGATAAGTTATTCCAAGAATTGAGACCCAATGCAATGCGCTCAGTGCTAACGTTACACAGAACCTATTGTAGTCTTTGGAAATAGACTAAAACCCTTTTCAAAGAGGGTTTTTCTCCCTTTCCTCCTCCTCTTCTTTCTGCCTTTCTTTTCTCCTGTCTTCTTTCCTCTTCTTCCTCTCTCCTCCCTCCCCTTACTCTCCCTTTTCTCTTTATGGAGATATAATTTACATACAACTGAATGCACCCGTTTAGGGACATTGACAAATGGGGAGCCTGAGTAGACCTGTCCCTGATCAAGGTACAGACATTTGCATCCCTGGAGAATCCCTTGTGTCCCTGTGTGGCCGCCCCCCACCTCACCCGGTCCCTGGCCCCGGGCACACACAGCGCTGTCACCATGGAGGAGTGTTGCCTGGTTTAGCATTTCAAACAGACAGAGGTATGCAGTGTGTCCTGTGCTCATCATGATGTTTCTATGATTTACCCGTGGCTTCGATCAGTGCTGAGTGGTTTCCACCGGTGGGAAGCCGTGCGCAGGCGGTTTTTGATGTTTTGTGTGGAGAGTGTGGCAGAGGAGTCGGGGCTCTGCAGGGGGACGCGCATGGTCTGTGTGTAGTCGTTCCCCTCCCACCCCCTTGCATCTGAGGGCTGACAGAGCACATACGAGTCCTGCTGGTTTGGCTTCTCAGAGCACTCCACTCTGACTGCCCCGCGCCATCTTGGTCTTTGCCTCTCCGGTGATGGGCAGGGCGGGTGGAGTAGGAGGAGTCCACATGGTGGGAGGCTTGGTGACCTTGGTGTTTGCATGACCTCTGCCCTCCCTTCCGATGGTAAACCGCCTGGCTCTGAATTTAGGGCTGGTGGAGAGCAGGGACATTTGAACCATTGAGCCCATCTAGCATAGGGGTGCTGCCAGGGACCCCACCTCTTACCCCAGCACCTGCCCCTGAATTGCCTGCTTTTCCCTCGCCTTGGCCCAGCTCAGCTGGGAGGACTGAGGCCCGCAGCTGTAATTTGCCTGTTTTATTAACATCCTGGTCAATTACGGTGTGCCCGTACCTCTGTAGGAAGCACCTGCTAGAGGCGGTGGTTTCTCAGTAGGGAGAAGGGACGGGAGGAGAGAGCAGTGACAGCTAAAGAGTACAGGCTTTTTCTAGGTAGTGGAAATGTCCTGAAATCGACTGGAGTCATGGTGGCACATATCTGTGGATATACAAAAACCATTGCGTTGTACACATTGAATGGCTGAATTGTATGGTATGTGAGTTATATGACAATAAAGCAAGGACAGGCCAGTAGAGGATTGGGGGGAGTACCATGTCATAGAGTTTTTATTTTTTCCCATGACTTGACCTGGGGCCGGAGAGCCCAGTTTTTCTCACAGGCATAGTCCCACGGGCGGCATAGGAATGAGGTAGGAAAAGGAGGAGCCCTGAGTCAGAATCCCATTCTGCTATGCCGTGACTGTGGCGGGTTCTTAGCTTCTCTGAGGTGGTTTCCTTCTGTGAAATGGGCTGGTGGTACTTATTTTACGGAGTTTTTAAAAGAGTTCAGTAGCTTGGCCAGTGTGGCTAAATGGTTGAGCATCGACCCAGGAACCAGGAGATCACAGTTTGATTCCAGGTCAGGGCACATGCCTGGGTTGTGGGCTTGATCCCTGGTAGGGCGGGCGCGTGTGCACGTGCAGAAGGGAGCCAATTGATGATTCTCATTATTAATGTTTCTATCTCTTTCTCCTCACTTCCTCTCTCTGAAATCAATCTATAATAATAAAAGCATAATATGCTAATTAGACTGGACGTCCTTCCCGATGAAGCTGAGGCAGAGGCGGCCTCGGCCCCTTGTATGAATTTTGTGCATCGGGCCTGTAGTAAAAACATACTAAAAAAACATACTAAAAAAAGAAAGGGCTCAGTGGAGGCAGCCATTTTCAGCGTGTGACAGTGGTGTAACAGATCCCAGGGCCAGAGGCTGCCTGGCTAGATGCTGTCCTGATGTTTGTGAGCTATGCCAGGGAAATACTTAATTTGACCCCCCTCTCTCCCCTACTGATGTGTGCCGTGGCCAAGGTAATGGATGGCACTGGTCGTCTTCAGCTAACTTGCTGTATTCTTTCTGAAAAAAAATTTTAAAATGTACTTTATTGATTTTTTTACAGAGAGGAAGGGAGAGGGATAGAGAGAACCATCGATGAGAGACATCGATCAGACGCCTCCTGCACGCCCCCTACTGGGGATATGCCTCCAACCAAGATACATGCCCTTGACCAGAATCGAACCTGGGACCCTTCAGTCCGCAGGCCGATGCTCTAGCCACTGAGCCAAACTGGTTTGGGCTCTTTCTGAAAATTTTTTTGCCTTAACACACATGCTTTGAGTAGGTCAGAGAACCAGCTGTATCCCCTCCTGCGTGAAGCCTTCCCTGACCCTGCTTCCCACACTGGGTCATTGCTCCTCTCCAGTGTTCCCTCAGCACTTGGTTCTAGCATTGGTCAGCTCAGGCCAGTTTTACTTATTTGCTCCTGTGTCTGCCCCGCACTGCGAGCAGCCAGGGTAGGGACCCTGAGGCCCTAAGCACTGTGTTTGGCACTGATGTTTGGTGAATGAATGCCCAGCGGTTCCAAGTCTGGTGACAGAAACCAGATTGGAACTGGAAATACCAGTTTGGTCACTGCACCCTAGAGGTTAGCAGATGGGTTTCCCTCGAGCAGTCTTTCTGTCCCAGCACCA
>PVJN01026594.1:0-29068 GCA_004026805.1 Lasiurus borealis | reverse complement strand
GGTTGCCTCCCTTACACACCCCAACCAGGACTGGGGAACCTTCAATTGAGGAATGTGTCCTTGACTGGAAATTGAACCCAAGACCCTTTGGTTCATAGTCTGATACTTACCAGCCAGGGTAAGGTTCTACTTTTTATGTGGACTTCTCTTCCCACCTTTGCAATTCTTTCTTAATCTTCAAGACTCAGATCAGGCATCATCTTCCCAAGAAACTTTCCTGGGTCTCAGGTTAGGACCAAATACCCTTCCTGTAATTAGTATCTAGAAGTCTTATCTTAGCATTGATTATACTACATTGAAAAACTGGTTTTTATCTTCTTCCCACTAGATCAGTGGTTCTCAACCTTCTTATGCCATGACCCTTTTATACAGTTCCTCATGTGGTGGTGACCTCCAACCATAAAATTATTTTCGTTGCTAGTTCATAACTGTAATTTTGCTACTGTTACGAATCGTAATGTAAATATCTGTGTTTTCTGATGGTCTTAAGCAACCCTGCTAATGGTTCTCAATCTGTGAGTAGTGACCCACAGGTTGAGAACCGCTGCTGTAGAGCCTAAGACCATCAGAAAAACGATTCATAACAGTAGCAAAATTACAGTTATGAACTAGCAACGAAAATAATTTTATCAAACACTCCAGCCAGAGTCCCACAGACCTACAGACCCTGCAGACCCACGGACTCTGGGACCTCAGCCTCCAAAGCAGTGAGTGAAACCTCCCCCTCCCCAGAGACATCAGAGCAGCTGCAGCAGCGGCCACACACAGGTCCGGGCTTGCGATCTCCCAGGTCACCAAGTGTACGAGCACCGTGTGCTTGCACCATGGTTTCGGCTGTGCCACGGTTTCAGCTGCAGCTACACACCAGTCCCCGCCTGAGCATTTCCCAGTATGCAGTGTGCCTTCACGCCAGTTTGCACGCCAGTTTGGGAAGTACCCTAGTCCCTGTGCTTGTGTGTCAGGATTGCCTTGTCTGTGGCAACCTAGGACCTATGTATGTGTGTTCTGGTGGCCCTGTCTGTGGTGTGCTCTCCTATCTGGTTTGTGGACCTCGCTGGTCACCTGCGTTTGAGGTGCACCCTCAAGGCCTTCACCCAAGGCGGGTTTTCAGCAGCACATTTCTGGTGGTCCACCCCCTAAACAGTGCCTAGAAGCCTCTGGGAGCCCCCGCGGGTGTGATTTTTAACTCTAGACACCACAGCCACGCCTCTTCAGGATGTAGGCCCCTGAAACACATCACCCTGACAGACGGGTCCTTGGTGCCACTGTGTATCCCCGCTGGGCACACATAATCTCAATTAAGGGTGCAAAACAGCAAAAATAGGGACACTCCTTTCCACAGCTGCCGACTTCTAGACACCACAGTTGTACTACTCAAGCTCGCAGCTCTACATCAAGAGAACCCAAATACCTCAAGTAGGAAACTACAATAAATTTACAAACACAGGAAAACTGAGAAAATACACCAGTAGCACCATCCTCCCAAAAAAAACTTGGGTAATAAAGCAATGGGATCTACAATTAAAACATTATAGGAGAGGTAGAAAAATGGCGGCGGAGTAGACAGACATGTCTGGAGCTTTGTCACTGGGCAGAGAGAGAGAGAGACCAGCTGAGGGTTGCACTGGGAGTGTTTGTTGGCAAGTTAAGAGTCAATTATCCTCCAGGAGAAGGTGGGGGTCTGCTGGAAGGGGCTCTACTGGCTAGGTAGCCCCACTGTCACGGGGATTTTGTCTGCAGGAGCCACCAGCACGAACCCGGAGACCAAGCCATCTTGCAGAGGGAGGTGGATGTCTGTAGCGGTCTAAAACCTGTGGCTGGGGCACCCATCGAGCAGCCGGGGACCCGGGGACCCAGAACTCTGCTCTCCAATCGGCTCAGACATGCGGCAGAATCAGAGATCCACACAGCACACGGGAAGGTCAGATTTCGCCTGGGATAAGGTGAGGTCTCCCGTCCCGCACAACAGAGATGCACACACTGTGGGAACCAGGCTGCAGGAAAGCTGCCTCTGGAGAGGTCCGAGGATGTGGGGCAGGGCATGATCCCTAAGTGTGGAGGCAAACTCTCAGAGCTGTTGACAGAGGGGAGCTCTGGAAAACGACTCCTTTTGATCTGAGACAAAGGGACAGCCTGGGAGTTATTTCAGTGTCCCAGCTGCAAAATCCCCACAAACTGGTTTTGAGAACCACAGAGTAACAGGATCTGAGCATAGCCTAGAGAGATCCTGTGCTTAGTCTCAGAGGTCAATTCCGAAACACTGCCACCCAGTGGATGACGCACAAATTGACTCTCGCATAACCACAAAAAAATAAAGAGATTAAAACACAATCAGCAGTGGAACACAGGGAACTACAATTTCCTCCCACCTGGGAAAAAGAAGTGCCAAGCAGAACAATAGCAGAAGTGAATGACCATTCTATTTTTTTTTCTTTTTTAAATATTTTATTTTATTTTATATTTTTTCATTTTTGCATATTTTAATTAAAAAACACTTTTTTTCTTTCCTCCTCAATTGATTTTACCTTTTTAATTATTACATTTTTTATTTCAACTAGTATTAGTACTAATATTATTTTACCATTTTGGAAAAAAACAAGTGTCATTTTGTTTTCCCTTTATTTTACTTCGGGATTAGAGTTCTGCATTCTATTGTCATCTTTCCTTTACCATAATTTTACTCTATCTCAACTCTACCTTTATGCCAACACTTTCCTCCTAACTTTCCCCATTTTATTGTCATGTTTTCTCTTTCCCTTTTCCAACTTGAGATTCTCCTTATTCTTTCTCTTTACCTGGTTAAAATTTCACCCCACTTATATATCTAATTTCAAATCCCCACTCCAAGCCCATACAAACCTCTCCATTCTTGACTTCACTATCCAAAAAGTTGTTCGTCTCTATGACCTTTTGTTGCTCCTTGCCTCAATGGTGATTATATCGATTTTTGTACTTTTTTGGTGAGATTGTTTTAGCTTATTCTACTTGTTTTATTTTGCTTTTTGTTTGATTTGACTTGATTTGTTTTTAACTTCTCTTTTCCCTCATAGCCCTCCATACCAATTGTTATTTGTAATTTGTATTAATATCCAGGTACTGGTTGCCGTCATTTGTTGGGATTAGTGACTGTTCTATTGGCATTTTCTCCTGACACCTATATTTTGTTCCCCTTTTCTCTCTTATCCTCTTTCTTTACACTATGATTTTTTCTCTTCCTCTTTTCTTCTCCTTCTTCTCCTTTTTATTTTCTTATTTTATTATGTTTTTTATTCATTTATTTATTTATTTTTCTCCCTCTCCCAATTTGCTTTGGCATTTCTTTCTTTTATTTTTTCCTCATTTTCCTCTTCTTTCTCTATTTACCCCTAATTTGTCTTTCATTGGTGATCACCTTATTTGTGATTATTAACATTCTGAATACATTTCTACTCACTGCCTTGTGTTCTGTACCTAGTCCTGTTGTAGTTTGTGCCTTTCAATCAATGTAGCAGAGAGAACTGCATAACGATACATCCAGAGAAGAAAGACTATGGGCAGAAAAAGAAACAACCCACATAAGACAAAAAGGCAGGTTTCACCAGAAAAGGAAGTAAACAAAATAGAAGTAGAAATAAGCCTGCCAGAGAAAGAGTTCAGAGAAATGACCATAAGGTGGATGAAAAGAATGGAAGACAAAATTGACAATGTAAGAGCCAAGAGGAAATGAAGAAGACCCAAGAGGAGATGAAGAAGCAGCAAGAACAAATGCAGAAGAACCTAGAGGAGGTGCAGAATAATCAAGAAGAAATGAAAAATGACATCACTGCTATAAAGAACTCAATAGAAAGCATCAAAAGTAGACTAGAAGAAGCAGAGGACCACATCAGTGAGCTAGAAGACATGGCAGGAAAAAATACGCAAGTACAGCAGCTCCTAGAAAAAAAGAGTTAAAAAGCAAGAGGAGAGCCTAAAGGAACGTTGGGATAACATGAAACAAAACAACATCGACATAATTGGGGTTCCAGAAAGAGTGGAAATTGAACAAGGATTAGAGAACCTGTTTGAAGAAATTATGACAGAAAATTTCCCCAATATAGGAAAGAAAAAACTCACACAAATCTAAGAAGCTCACAAAGTCTCAAGCAAAACAAACCCCAACAAACCAACACCAAGGCACATTATAATTAAATTGGCAAACACCAACAACAAAGTAAGAATCTTAAAAGCAGCCAGAGAGAAACAGAAAGTTACCTACAAAGGAACCCTCATAAGACTAACTACTGATTTCTCAACAGAAACACATCAAGCCAGAAGGAAATGGAATGAAATATACAAAGTCATGCTAAGGAAGGGTCTGAATCCAAGAATACTGTACCCTGCCAGACTCTCAGTAAAAATTGAAGGTTAAATCAGAAGCTTCACAGACAAAAAGGGACTAATGGAATATATTAACACCAAACCAGCAATGCAAGAAATGTTAAAGGGTCTGCTGTAATAAAAAGAAAGAGGAAGCAAAGAAGGAAATCGGAGGTAAGGACAAAAAATGGCAACAGATAAGTACTTATCAATAATAACTTTAAATGCAAATGGATTAAATGCCCCAATCAAAAGACATAGACTAACCGATTGGATAAGAAAACATGATCCATATATCTGCTGTCTGCAAGAAACCCAGCTCACGAAAAAAGATGCACACAGATTGAGGGTGAAGGGATGGAAGATGGTAGTTCAGGCAACGGAAATTAAAAAAAAAAAAAAGCCGGGGTTGCAAAACTTATATCTGACAAATGAGATCTCAAAGTGAAGGACATAACAAGAGATAAAGAAGGCCACTTCATAATACCAAAGGGAACAATCCAACAAGAAGAAATAACTCTGGTAAATATATACACACCCAATATAAGAGCACCTAAAGACATTAAAAAAAAAAAACTCCTGGAGGAAATTAAGGGAGAGATTGACAGCAATACAATTATAGTAGGAGACTTTAATACCCCACTGTCACCACTGGACAAATCCTCTAAACAAAAAATCAGCAATGAAACATCAATCCTACATGACTCACTAGACAAGATGGAATTAATTGATATCTTCAGAACATTTTACCCCAAAGCCACAGAATATACATTCTTCTCCAGTGCACATGGGTCATGTTCAAAGATAGATAATATGTTGGGTATTAAGAGTAGCCTCTTCACATTCAAGAAGATAGAAATCATATCAAGCATTTTCACAGACCACAGTGGCATAAAACTGGAAATCAACTATAATAAAACCAATAAAAAGAAATCAAACACATGGAGACTAAACAGCATCCTATTAAACAATGACTGGGTAACCAAAGAGATCAAGGAAGAATAAAAAACATCATGACAACAAATGACAATGACAACACAACAATACAAAATTTATGGGCCAAAGTGAAAGCAGTCTTAGAGGGAAGTTCATAGCCCTACAAGCCTACTGCAGAAAACAGGAAACAATGGTAAAAAATTACCTAACCCTACAACTCAAAGAGCTAGAAATAGAGCAACAAGAAAAGCCCATTGTAAGCAGAAAGAAGGAAATAGTAAAGATCAGAGTGGAGATAAACAACATAGAGACCAAACAAACAATTCAAAAGATCAGCAAAACCAAAAGCTGGTTCTTTGAAAGGATAAACAAAATTGATGAACCTCTAGCCAGGCTCACCAAGAAGCAAAGAGAGAAGAGCCAAATAAACAAAATCAGAAATGAAAGAGGAGAAATAACAACAGACCCCGCCGAAATACAAAGGATTGTTAAAAAAATACTATTAACAGCTCTATTCCAACAAATTGGACACCTGCAAGAAATGGACATATTCCTAGAAAAATATAAGCTTCCAAAACCCAATCAGGAAGAATTTAAATATCTCAAAAGGCCAATAACTATGGAAGAAATTGAAGCAGTCATCAAAATGTTTCCAGCGAATAAAAGCCCGGAACCAGATGACAACACAGGAGAGTTTTACCAAACATTCAAGGAAGAATTAAAACCTATCATCCTCAGATTATTCAAAAACATTCAAAAAGAAGGAACACTTCCAAACACCTTATATGAAGCCAGCATCACCCTAATACCAAAACCAGATAAAGACAACAAAATGAAAGAGAATTATAGGCCAATATCTCTCATGAACATAGATGCCAAAATCCTCAACAAAATTCTATCAAATTGGATCCAGCAGTACATCAGAAAGTTCATACACCATGAACAAGTAGGATTCATCCCAGGAATGCAGGGATGGTACAATATCCACAAATCAATAAATGTGATACATCACATAAACAAATGGAGAGTTAAAAATCACATAGTCATATCAATTGATGCAGAAAAAGCATTTGACAAAATCCAACACCCTTTCTTGATAAAAACTCTCAGCAAAGTAGGAAAAGAAGGATCATACCTCAACATCATAAAAGCCATATATGATAAACCCACAGCTAACATCATACTCAATGGGCAAAAACTAAAATCATTTCCCCTAAGAACAGGAACAAGACAGGGATGCCCACTATCACCTCTCCTGTTTGACATAGTACTGGAAGTATTAGCCATTGCAATTAGACAAGAAGAAGAAATAAAAGGCATCCAAATTGGAAAAGAAGCAGTAAAGCTGTTCTTATTTGCAGATGACATGATACTGTACATACAAAACCCAAAGGACTCCATCCCAAAACTAATTGATGTAATAAATGAATTGGGCAATGTAGCAGGATACAAAGTTAATGCCAAGAAATCTGTGCCATTTCTGTACACTAATAGTGAAATTACAGAAAAAGAGACTCAAAAAGCAATCCCATTTACCATCTCACCAAAAAAATTAAGATACCTAAGAATAAACCTAACTAAAGAGGTAAAAGACCTATACGTAGAAAACTACAGGACACTGAAAAAAGAGATAAAGGAAGATGTTAACAGATGGAAGAGCATACCATGCTCATGGATTGGGAGAATCAAATTCATTAAAAAATGTCCATACTACACAAAGCAATCTATAGATTCAATGCACTACCCATTAAAATACCAACGACATACTTCACAGACCTAGAAAGAATTCTTCATAGATTCATCTGGAACAAAAAAAAAAAAACATGAATAGCCACAGCAATTCTGAGAAAGAAGAATAAAGTAGGTGGGATTGCAATACCAGATTTCAAGCTATATTACAAAGCAACTGTTCTCAAAACAGCCTGGTACTGGCCCAAGAACAGACATATAGACCAATGGAATAGAATAGAGAATCCAGATATCCACCCAAACCACTATGCTCAACTAATATTTGATAAAGGAGGCATGAACATACAATGGAGCCAAGATAGCTTCTTCAACAAATGGTGCTGGGAAAATTGGACAGATGCATGCAAAAAAATAAATGAAACTGGACCATCAACTTACACCAAATACAAAAATAAACTCAAAATGGATACAGGACTTAAACATTAGAAGGGAAACCATAAAAATATTAGAGGAATCCACAGGCAGCACAATCTCAGACATATGCCAAAAGAACTTCTTCACTGATACTGCTCCAAAGGCAATGGAAGCTAAAGAAAAAATAAACAAATGGGACTACATCAAAATAAAAAGCTTTTGCACAGCAAAAGAAACCATCAACAAAACAACAAGAAAGCACACTGTATGTGAGAACATATTTGCAAATGTTATCACTGATAAAGGTTTAATCCACAACATCTACAGCCAACTTATACAACTTAATAAAAGGAAGATAAATGATCCAATAAAAAAGTGGGCAACAAACCTAAATATAACCTTTTCGAAAGATGACAGAAGGAAGGCCAGGAGACATATGAAAACATGTTCAAAATCACTAATTATCCAAGAGATGCAAATCAAAACGACAATGCGATACCATCTTATACTTGTCACAATGGCAATCATCAACAAATCAACAAACAACAAGTGTTGGCGAGGATGCGGAGAAAAAGGAACCCATGTTCACTGTTGGTGGAAATGAAGACTGGTGCAGCCACTGTGGAGAACAGTATGTAGTTTTCTTAAAAAACTAAAAATGGACCTCCCATTTGATGCAGAAATCCCACACTTAGGAAATTATCCTAAGAAATTACAAACACCAATCAGAAAGGATTTATGTACCCCTATGTTCATAGCAGCACAATTTACAATAGCTACAATTTGGAAACAGCCTAGGTGCCTGTCAGCAGATGAGTGGATCAGAAAACTGTGGTACATCTACACAATGGAATTCTATGCTGCCATTAAAAGGAAGTAACTCTTACCATTTGCCGCAACCTGGATGGAACTGGAGAGCCTTATGCTTAGTGAAATAAGCCAGCTAACAGAGGAGAAGCACCACATGCTCTCCCTCATTTGTGGATAATAAAAAACATTGTAAACTGATGAACAAAAGGAGAGATACAGAGGCAGTAAAGCATCAAACAGACTGTGATATTATAGCAGGAAGATTAAGGAGAGGTGGGGTAGATAAGAGATCATTCAAAGGACTTATATCTATGCATATAAGTATAACCAATGAACATAGACACTGGTTGGTTGGGGTATGCCTGGGAGAGAGGAGGAATGGGGAGATATGTATACATGTAACACAATAAAAAAAAAACATTATAGGAAAACATGGGAAGACATAAAAGCAATCCCCAAAGGAAAGAAAAAGAAGAATCACCAGAAAGGGAGTTTGATGAAATTAAATTGAGCAGCCTTTCAGAGAAAGAATTCAGAGTAATGGTTTTAAGGATGTTTAAAGAGGTGGAAGACAAATACACACAACTCAACAACAATAACACACAACTCAATGAGAACTATAAGGAGCTGAACGAGAATGTCACCAACATGAAATGAAACCAAGAGGGGATGAAGAATGACATAGCTGTAATAAGGAACACAATGGAAGGCCTAAACAGTAGACTAGAAGAGGCTGAAGGCTGCATCAGAGAATTAGAAGACAAGGTAGGAAAAAACACAC
The DNA here is from genome assembly GCA_004026805.1 of Lasiurus borealis. Classification (NCBI taxonomy): domain Eukaryota; kingdom Metazoa; phylum Chordata; class Mammalia; order Chiroptera; family Vespertilionidae; genus Lasiurus; species Lasiurus borealis. Next base: position 20,103 of record PVJN01026594.1, on the reverse strand, counting down.
AAACACAGCAATACTGGAAAAAAGAGTTAAAAAATAAAAGAGCCTAAGGGAGCTCTGGGACAACACAAAATGAAACAACATACGCTTAATTGGGATACCAGAAGGAGTGGAAGAAAAGCAAGGAATAGAAAACCTATTTGAAGAAATAATCACAGAAAATTTCCCTGATATTGGCAAGGAAAAAAATATGAAAGTCCAAGAAGTACACAGAGTCCCAAACAAGCTGAACTCCAAAAAACTGACACCAAGACACATTATAATAAAATTGGTGAACACTAACGACAAAGTAAGAATTTTAAAGGCTTCCAGAGAGAGATAGAAAGTTACCTACCAGGGATCTCCTATTAGAATATCAACTGACTTCTCAACAGAAACACACCAGGCCAGAAGGGAATGGAATGAAATATATAAAGTGATGCAAAACAAGGGTCTGAACTCAAGAATACTATAGCCAGCAAGGCTATCATTCAAAATTGAAGGTGGAATCAGGAACTTTACAGACAAGAAAGGGCTAAGAATATTTATCACTACCAAACCAATAATGCAAGAAATGCTAAAGGAACTGCTGTAAAAAAAAAAAGGCACAAAAGCAAACAAACAAAAAAACCACAAACACTAAGGTAAAATATGAAAACAAACATAAACTTGTCAATAATATCATTAAACGTAAATGGGTTAAATGCACCAATCAAAAGACATAGGATAGCTGAGTGGTTAAGAAAACAGGACCCATACATTTGCTGTCTACAAGAGACCCACCTCAGAGTAAAGGATTCACACAGACTGAGAGTGAAGGGATGGAAAAACATTTTTCAGGCAAATAGAAATGAGAAAAAAGCTGGAGTAGCAATACTTATATCTGATAAAATAGACCTCAAAGTAAAGGCTATCATAAGAGATAAGGAAGGCCACTACATAATACTAAAAGGAACAATTCATCAAGAAGACATAACTCTGGTAAACATATACGCACCTAATACAGGAGCCCCTAAATACATAAAAAACTCCTGGAGGATATCAAGGGAGAGATAAACTACAATACAATCATATAGGAGATTTTAATACACCAGTGACATCTCTGAACAAATCTTCTAGAAAAAAAAATCAGAAAAGAAAAAGCAATTCTAAAAAACTCACATGATCAGATGGACCTCTTCAGAGCATTCCACACCAAAGCTACAGAATATACATTCTTCTCAAGTGCACACGGGACATTCTCAAAAATAGACTACATATTAGGTCACAAGCAAAGTCTCCCCAAATTCAAAAAGATTGAAATCATATCAAACATTTTCTCAGACCACAATGGCATAAGATTAGAAATAAACTACAATAAAAACATTCCAAAAAATTCAAACACTTGTAAGTGAATAGCATGTTACTAAACAATGATTGGGTTATAAATGAGATCAAAGAAGAAATTAAAATTTTTCTGGAGACTAACGACAATAAAAAACCAACAACGGAAATACTATAGGACACAATGAAAGCAGTCCTAAGAGGGAAGTTTATAGCTCTACAGGCCTACCTCCAAAAATAGAAAAAAACAGTAATGAATCACCTAACTCAACAACTCAAAGAATTAGAAAGAGAGCAACAAGAAAAATCCACTGTGGGCAGAAGGAAGGAAATAATAAAGATCAGAGTAGAAATGAATGACATAAAGACCAAAAAAATGATACAAAAAATCAACAAAACAAAGAGGTGGTTCTTTGAAAGAATAAACAAGATTGATGAACCTCTATCCAGGCTCACCAAGAAAAGACTCAAATAAACAAAATCAGAAATGAGAGAGGTGAAATAACTACAGACCCCACAGAAATACAAAGGATTGTTTGAAAATATTATGAACTACTCTATTCTAACAAATTTCACAACCTAGAGGAAATGGACAGATTCCTAGAAAAACACAACCTTCCAAAACTCACATGGGAAGATTCTAAAAATCTTAACACACTGATAACTATGGAAGAAATTGAAGCAATCATCAAAAAGCTTCCAGCAAACAAAACCCCAGGGCCATATGGCTTCACAGGAGAATTTTACAAAACACTCATAAAGGAACTAAAACCCATTCTTCTCAGATGATTCCAGAAAATTCAAGAGGAAGAAACACTTCCAAACTCCTTCAATGAAGCCAGCATCACCCTAATACCAAAACCTGATAAAGATAACACAATGAAAGAGAATTACAGACCAATATCATTCATGAACATAGATGCCAAAATCCTCAACAAAATTCTAGCAAATCAAATCCAGTAGTATGTCAGAAAGATCATACACCATGAAAAGTAGGATTTATCCTAGGGATGCAAGGATGATACAATATCCACAAATCAATAAATGTGATATATCACATAAACAAATTGAGAGATAAAAATGATATAGTCATAACAATTGAAAAAGCATTTGACAAAATCCAACACCCTTTCTTAATAAAAACTCTCAGCAAGGTGGGAATAGAAGGATCATACCTCAACATAATAAAAGCCATATATGACAAACCCATAGTTAGCATCATACTCAATGGGCAAAAAGTAAAACCATTTCCCCTAAAAACAGGAATAAGACAGGGATGCCCACGCTCACCGCTACTATTTAATATAGTGCTGGAAATATTTGCCATTGCTATCAGACAAGAAAAAGAAATAAAAGGCATCCAAATAGGAAAAGAAGAAGTAAAACTGTACTTATTTGCAGATGACATGATACTGTACATAGAAAACCCTAAAGACTCCATCATAAAATTATTGGACTTCATAAATGAATTTAGCAATGTAGCAGGAAACAAAATTAACACCAAGAAATCTTTGGAATTTCTACATACCAATAATGAACTTACAGAAAGAAAGACTAAAACAGCAATCCCATTTACCATCGCCCAAAAAAAATTAAGATACCTAGGAATAAACTTAACTAAGTAAGTAAAAGACCTATATGCAGAAAACTACACAACACTGAAAAAAGAGAGAGAGAGAGAGAGAGAGGAAGACATAAACAGACATGTTCATGGATTGGGAGAATAAATATCATCAAAATATCCATTTTACCCAAAGCAATTTATAAATTCAACACAATCCCTATGAAAATACCCAAGACATACTTCACAAACCTAGAAAGAACTCTCCCAAAATCCATCTGGAACAAAAAAAGGCTCTGAATAGCCACAGCAATCCTGAGAAAGAAGAACAAAGTAGGTGGGATTTCAATGCTAGATGTCAAAATGTATTACAAAGCCACTGTTCTCAAAACTGCCTGGTACTGATGCAAGAACAGACACATAGATCAATTGAATAGAATAGAAAACCCAGAAATAGACCCAAACCACTATGCTCAATTAATATTTAACAAAAGAGGCATGAACATACAATGGAATCAAGACAATCACTTCAACAAATGGTGTTGGGAAAATTGGACAGAAACCTGCAAAAAAATGAAACTAGACCACCAAATTACACCATACACAACAATAAACTCAAAATGGATAAAAGACCTAAAAATAAGACAGGAAACCATAAAAACACTAGAGGAATCCACAGGCAGCAAAATCTTCGACATATGCGGAAGGAACTTCTTCATCAACACAGCTTCTCAGGCAATGGAAACTGAAGAAAAAATAAACAAATGGGACTACTTTAAAATAAAAAGCTTTTGCACAGCAAAGGAAACCATCAACAAAACAACAAGAAAGCCCACTGCATGGGAGAACATATTTGCCAATGAAATCAATGATAAGGGTTTAATCTCCAACATTTACAGGGAACTCATATAATTTCACAAAAAGAAGATGAACAACCCAATCAAAAAATGGGCAGCTGATCTAAATAGGCACTTCTTGAAAGAAGACAGGAGGAATGCCAAGAGACATATGAAAACCTGCTCAAAGTCACTCACTAATCATCAGAGAGATGCAAATCAAAACAACAATTCGGTACCATCTCACACCTGTCAGAATGGCTATCATCAACAAATCAACAAAACAGCAAGTGTTGTCATCAAGGATGTTGAGAAAAAGGAACCCTCATGCACTGCTGGTAGGAATGCAGACTGGTGCAACCACTGTGGAGAACAGTATGGTGTCTCCTCAAAAAACTGAAAAAGGAACTTCCATTTCACCCAGTGATCCCACTTCTAATAATATACTCCAAGAAACTAGAAACTCCAGTCGGAAAGGATATATGTACCCCAATGTTCATAGCAGCACAACTCACCCTAGCTAAGATTTGGAAACAGCCTAAGTGCCCATCAGCATATGATTGGATTAAAAAAAAACTGTGGAATACTATGCTTTGGTAAAAAGGAAGGAGCTCTTACTATTTGCAACAATATGGATGGAGATGGAAAGTATTATGCTTAGTGAAATAAGCCAGGCAGAGAAAGACAAATATCACATGATCTCACTCATCCGTGGAATACAATGAATGACATAAACTGATGATCAAGATCAGATCCAGAGAATGATAAATGTCGATCAAAGCATCAAACCTCGGGGAAGGTGGGGGTTGGTGGGAATAAGGGGGAGAGATTAACAGAGGGTCCTTCGTACATGCATATGAGCATAATCATTGGGCAGAGACAATGGGGAAGGTGTGGCAGGAGAGGGTATCCATACAGTGGACTTCATAACCTTAAGAGAAATTACTTCATGAGACAAAGATTTTTAAATGAAACTCTGTAACATGAAAATCATTTTGGAAGGAAATAAAGAGAAGTTTCTTTTAAATGTCATAAGGATTTTAATTGAAAGTCAACATATTTGGCCTCTTGAGCTAAGGTAAGTAATTTCTGTTTTTGCCTCCCTGAAAAAGTTTATATAGTTACAAAAAGAAATTGTCAGCCTGTTTGAAATTGAATTGCCATGAACTAGAGCAAAGAATATCCTTACATGATATTATCCTACAATATCATTTAATTTTTGATATTTCACAACAGCATATTGTACAACTATCCCAAACAGGCATACAAACTAATTCTTTGAATGTTTAGCAGCAATTTAAAAAGAGGGCATGAAAGGATTTAATTCCTTTCAGTAGGAATTAAGACAATGGGAAGGCACTTGAACATTCTATACTGGCCCTCTTTCTGCTTTTGCCAAAAGGGACCCTCTTCTCACAACCCAATGGCCCTCAGCTGTAGCGTGAGCTCTCTATTCATGCTGAGGTTGAAGCCTCGAGGTGGCTGATATAATGGATCTGTCTCTCGCCAAATGGTGTGAGCTGGGCCCTCACTGGAAAGGAAATCTGAATTCCCCGAGATAAGTGATCAGTGCCAGGGCCCCTGCCAGCAGGCGAGGGGATCCCAAAAGCAGGTGCTGGGCATGGAGGCCACCGGGGCATAGGCTACCATGTAGACAGAACTGAACCTCACAACATCCTGCTTGGCCCCAGAGGATGACTGGTTAGCCAGAGACGGGTAAGATTCCTCAGGGAAGGAACAACCTAAGACAGGCACAGCCACAGAGGGGCCATCAGGAGAGAACTTGGTAGTCAATAGAGGTAGGGCACAGACCCTCACCCCTGCTCCAACCTTGCAGGGCTCTGAACCTTCAACCCTTCTGAAGGAAGTCTCCTGCCTCCATGAATACCTTGCTTTCCAGAAGCTCAGCACAGATAGGGACCCAGGTAACAGACAGAAACATGCCAACAGCAGCTGCCCTATATCTAAATTCAGCCTAGCACTAGGAATGCTCAGTGCCTACTCAATGAAAATAAACCTCTCCACTAATATATACAGGTTAATCTAAGATTGTTGGTAGAGTATTAAATTTGATGTAAAAGAGTTATCAAGCTTTCAGATTAATCTAAGTTGCTGAACTGAAATAAGCGAACACCCAAGAAAATTTAAGTGTACTGGACAAAAAGCTGTTTCTAAAGTATCAATTAAAATTTCTATTCATAGCTCATCTCATGGTAAAGTTGCTTAATATGTAATGAACATAAAACAGGCATATTTGTGTGCAAAAACTTAAAATTTAAAGTTATCAAGATTGCATTAAAAAATTTACCAAATTCTCCATTAATCAAAAAAGGGGGGGAGAGTAGGATAATATATGTAAGGAAAAATATCTGGTAAGTAAATTATATCTAGAAAATTTTCACTTTAGAAAATTAATTTCCATTTGTAATACTAACAGCAAGACACCCATGAAAAACACACATGGTGTCAAAATAAGCCAAAGGAAAAGCCGATAGGCAAAAATAAAAAGGACTCCAAGTCAATTTTATAGAAAAGATTCCTTTATTAACGCTTAGTCAAGAATATGGTTATGTACTTTCAGAAAACAACTCCAAGACAAAGTGGACTCCTGCAACAGAGAGGAACTGACAGGTCTCCGCCAGCCACGAAGACAAGAGGAGAAACAGTCCAGAGATGGAAGATGCTGATAACGAGCCATGCGAACAGTCAGCAGCTGTGTATTGCTACAGGATGCCTAGGACCAAACCAGAGAGGGTCGGACTGGCATTGCCACCATTTGTCCACTATCCAGATACCATTGATGATATATATGTACATATAAGGAACTGTTTGTCATTGAAAATGGGACTCAAAACATTTTTCTTCTGCTCCTGTGGGTTTATTTCTAGCTTACAGAGGCAAGATGTTTTTAAAGACAAGAATCAGGGGGTTGAGGGGGGAAGCAGATGCAGAGGCAAAGAAGCAATGAACAGACTGTCGTGCTACAGTGGGAAGACAGGGGAGGTTGTGGGGGAGGGGCCTGTAGGAGATCAACCGAAGGACTTGTATGCATGTATGTATAGGCATAGCCAGTGAATACAGGGCAATGGGGGATGCGGGGTGGGGGGCAGACGGATGAGGGCATGTACTAGGGGGTGGGGAGGGCAATAAAAAAAAAAATATATATATATATATATATATATATATATATATATATATACATATATATAATATATATATATAGAAAATTTTATCACCGAAACCGGTTTTGCAGAGTGGACGGAGCGTTGGTCTGCGGACTAAAAGGTCCCAGGTTCGATTCCGGTCAAGGGCATGTATCTTGGTTGCGGGCGCATCCCCAGTAGGGGGTGTGCCGGAGGCGGCTAATCCATGTCTCTCTCTCATCAATGTTTCTAACTTTCTATCTCTCTCCCTTCCTCTCTGTGAAAAATCAATAAAATATATTTTAAAAAATAATAATTTTATGGTTGAGGGTCACCACAACATGAGTAACTATATTAAAGAGTAACAGCGTTGGGAAAGTTGAGAACCACTGCACTAGACTGTCACCTCTGCAAAAGTTGGGATCATGCATTATATGTCTTGGTATTCCCAGTGCCTCACTCAGTACTTACACAAAACAGAGGCTCAATAAATGCTTTTCCTACCATGAGGTCAGCCTAATATTGGACAGAGGGAATTATATCACCAAAGAGAAATGGAGAGTGAAGTTTTCCTGGATAATTCACATTGCATAGAAAGGTGTGCTGACCACATGAATCACCTGTTCTTCCTATGGAATGCTCAGGTCCTTAGGTCAAAGTAAGCCAGCCCAAAATATCTCTGGATGTGACAAAGACAGGGATCAAGGAGTGAAGGCTTGGGGGTAAAGGCAGAAAGATGACAGTTACCTACTGTCTGTTATACATGGGGTAATGGACTGCTAGAAAAATGAAACCACAAGCACTGAACACAAATTACCTCTGCCTGTGTCCTCTACATCAGCCCTGCTGCTTTTCATGGTCATCTTGTCTGATAGAGAATATCAAGAGGACCGTTCTGCGAGCTGCAGGTACAAAGCAGTGTTCAGAAGATCTATAATCATATTACATAAAGTGGGGTTTATATAAACTTGACAGAATGTGCTGATGTGAGCCATTTACAGTTCAATTGTAACAGAGCAGTCTGGCAAGCTGTTAGCTTTATCTAGGAGATGATGTACTTTGGATCTGCCATCAAGTCAGATTTAGAATAACAATCTGAAGGGAACACAATCCCTCTTTTAAAAATCCTGCCTTGTCTTCCTTGAATCCAGAGAAGCAAATACTTTTCATTACTTTTTACAGAAATTCAACTCATCTAAAGATCTTTTTTTTTATTTTTTTATTTTTTGGTCACAGGAAACATATTCAACATTCAAAACTCCATTTAATGCAGTGGAAAATAAACTTAAAAAATATATATTATATATATATATATATTCTTTGAACTTAAAAAATTTGCCTGATTAATTAAATAAATCTTTACAAATTTATCAGCATAGCTTTTCTAGGTTCTAAAACACACACAATCACTGAGAAGCATATAAAGGGACTACATTATGGAAAAGACACAGTGTTTCTTTGTCTCTCTCAACTCCCTCATCCCCCATATGTGTGTGAAAAGATTGACAACTGTTATCCTTAAACACAGGACTGCATTGTCACAGGATTTTATTTTCAGATATATAAACATGTATTTCAAAAATTTTTCTCAATTTGTTTTATTTTCTCTCTATTTTTCATGGTTTATTTTGCTATACTAGTTTTGTCTATTTTATACTTAAATAGTTTTCTATTTAAGTATAAATTGCACACCTTTCTATGCGATGTGAATTATCCAGGAAAACTTCACTCTCCATTTCTCTTTGGTGATATAAATAGGGGGATGTCCAGCTCATAGGCTGTATAAGGTCCACTAATCATTTGGTCTGGCCCTGCCAAAGTATTACGGGTGAGTTATTAAATGTTTGACCAAATATAGCAGGCCAATTCTTAAGTTGATGGTTTTATATGGCTAATGAATGATGTGATAAATATCCAAATGGCCCTTGGCAGAAAAAAGATTCCACAGTCCTGCATTAGAGAGAGAGTGATTGAGAGAGATAGAGATAGAGATAGAGATAGAGAGAGAGAGAGAGAGAGAGAGAGAGAGAGAATAATGGTAAAAGGCTATTCTTACCAAAAGAGTTATAATACTAGCCACCCTTGATTTTTTTCTATAATCCTACTAGAGGCCCAGTGCATTAAAATTCATGCACTGGAGTGGGGGTCCCTCAGCCTAGCCTGCCTCCTCTCACAGTACAGAAGACCTCAGAGGTGGGAGGCAAATCAGTGATCAGGGGAAGGTGATCCCCCCCATCACACTTCTGCTGCTGCCACTGCCGGCAGCATTAGCCTTGGGTGACCCTGGTTACCTGAGCCTCAGGCAGCTCAGTGTGGCCCGAGGTGGCTGGGCAGCCAACATCACAGGCTTTCCTGTGCCTCAGGCCAGCTTTGGGCAGCTGGGGAGCTGAGGGAGGGTCCGGCTGCACTGCACCCCTGCCACCTCCCTCCCCCAGTGAGCCTGAAAGGACTGGAGGACTCCAGTGGGGCTGAGGGGACTGATTTTGTTTATTTGGGTTCTCTCTCTTTACTTCTTGGTGAACCTAGATAGAGGTTCATCAATCTTGTTTATTCTTTCAAAGAACTAGCTCTTGGTTTCATTGATCTTGTGTATTGTTTTTTTGGTCTCTATGTCATTCATTTCTGCTCTGATCTTTATTATTTTCTTTCTTCTGCTCACTGTGGGCTTTTCTTGTTGCTCTCTTTCTAATTCTTTGAGTTCTTGAGTTAGATGATTTATTACCATTTTTTCCTTGGTTGTTGTTTTTTGTGTGTTTTTTGTTTTGTTTGTAGGTTTGTTTGTTTGATTGTTTGTTTGTTTTTGAGGTAGGCCTGTAAAGCTATGAACTTCCCTCTCAGGACTGCTTTCATTGTGTCCCATAGCATTTGCATGGTTGTGTTTTTATTGTCATTAGTCTCCAGGATGTTTTTGATTTCTTCTTTGATCTCATTGATAAGCCAATCATTGTTTAGTAACATGCTATTCAACTTCCAAGTGTTTAAATTTTTTGGAATGTTTTTATTGAAGTTTATTTCTAATATTATGCCAATGTCACCTGAGAAAATGCTTGATATGATTTCAATCATTTTTGAATTTGGGGAGACTTTGCTTATGATCCAATATGTGGTCTATTTTTGAAAATGTCCCATATGCATTTGAGAAGAACACATATTCCATGTCTTTGGAATGAAATGCTCTGAAGATGTCAATTAGGTCCATCTGATCTATTGAGCCATTTAGAATTGCTGTTTCTGTGCTGATTTTTTGTCTAGAGCAGTGGTTCTCAACCTTTTTTAATGCTGTGACCTTTTAATACAGTTCCTCATGTTGTGGTGACCCCAATCTTAAAATTATTTTCATTGCTACTTCATAACTGTAATTCTGTTACTGTTAATGAATTGTAATGTAAATATCTGTTTTCTGATGGTCTTAGGCACCCTTGCTAGCAGTTTTCAACCTGTGGGTCACGACCCACAAGTTGAGAACCTCTGCTGTAGAGCCTAAGACCATCAAAAAACACAGATATTTACATTATGATTCATAACAATAGCAAAATTACAGTTATGAAGTAGCAACGAAAATAATTTTATGATTGGGGGTCACCACAACATGAGGAACTGTATTAAAAGGTCACAGCATTAAAAAAGGTTGAGAACCACTGGTCTAGAAGATTTATCCAGTGATGTCAGTGTTATATTAAAGTCCCTTACTATGATTGTATTGTTGTCAATCTCTCTCTTGATATCTTCCAGGAGTTTTTTTTTTATTGTATTTGGGTGCTCCTGTATTGGGTACATATATGTTTATCAGAGTTATGTCCTCTTGTTGTATTGATCCCTTTATTATTATGAAGTGGCCTTCCTTATCTCTTGTTATGGTCTTTACTTTGAGGTTTATTTTTGACAAATGGAAGTACTGCTACCCAGTGTTATTTTCATTTCCATTTGCCTGAAAGATGTTTTTCCATCCTGTCACTTTCAGCCTGTATGAGTCCCTTCTTCTGAGGTGGGTCTCTTGTAGACAGCAGGTCATGTCCTTTTATCCATTCAGCCACTAGATGTCTTTTGATTGAACCATTTAGTCCACTTATGTTTGAAGTTATTATTGAAAGGTACTTATTTGTAGCCATTTTTATTTCTTGTTTCTGTGTTCCTTCTTGCTTTTTTATTTATTCTTTTTACACCAATCTTTAGCATTTCTTGCATTGCTGGCTTGATAGTGATAAACTCCCTTAGTGTTTTTTTTTTTTGTAACTGAAGATCCTTATTTCCCCCTCAATTTTGAATAATAGAGTTTTCTTGGATTCAGTGCCTTGGTTTGCCTCACTTTGTAAATTTCCTTCCATTCTTTCCTGGCCTGATGTGTTTCTGTTGAGAAATCATTTGATAATCTAATGGGAGCTCCCTTGTATGTAACTTTCTGTCTCTCTCTTGCAGCCTTTAAGATTCTCTCTTTGTCCTAAATATTTGCCATCGTAACTATGATGTGTCTTGGTGTGGATCTTTTCAAGTTCATCCTGTTTGGGACTCTCTGTGCTTATGTGGCTTTTTTCTTCATCACATCAGGGAAGTTTTCTGACATTATTTTTTCAAATAGGTCTTCTAATCCTTGTTCTTCTTCCTGTTGTTCTGGCACCCCTATTATTTGTGTGTTGCTTCATTTCATGTTGCCCCATAGATCCTTTAGACTCTCCTGTCCTTTAATTTTTTTTTCTCCAGTTGTAATTCAGTTTGGCTGTGCTTTGCCTCACTGTCTTCTAATTTGCTAATTTGGTCCTCCGCTTCTCCTAATCTGTTGAAACTTTCCATGGTGTTTTATATTGCAGCTATATCACTCTTCATTTCTTCTTGATTCTTACATAAATTGTTGATTTTTTCATCCCTTCCTTCTTGATTCTTACATAAGGTGTTGATTTTTTCTTCCATCTGGTCTATGAACTCTATGACTTTTATTCTGAATTCTTTTTCTGACATATTGCATGCCTCTGTTTCACTTAGCTGCTTTTCTGGCACTTCATCTTTTTCTTTCCTTTGGGGGTATCTTTGTCTACCCACTTTTGGTCTCACTGACTGATCTAGATGTTGAGCTGTGCAGGGGCCGCTCCTTGGGTAGCAGTGGCTTCTCTAGCTGTGGTTGCTTTTCAGGAGGTCATGGTAGCAGCTGCTTCTTAGTTGGCAGAGGCTTCTCTGGTGGGTTCTGTTCACAGCAGTGGTGCCTCCTCTGGCTGGTGGGGGAGGCTGCTTGTATAGCTGCTGCTTCTTGGATGGGGGTGGGCTGATCATGTGGTAGTTGCTCTTTGAATGAGGATGGGTTGCTTGTGTCCACTGCTCTTTGGATAGGGCTGACTGCTCACGTGGCTGCTGCTCCTCAGAGAGGGGCAGATTGCTTGCGTGGCTGCAGTTCTGTATATGGGGGTTGGCTGTATGCTGCTGCTGTTCCTCAGATGGGACAGGCCACTCGTGATGCCGCCACTCCTTGGACAGGAGCAGGTTGCTTGCAGGGCTGCTGCTTCTCATACAGGTGCGGGTTGCTTATGCAGCTGCTTCTCTTCAGATGGGGAGTGGTCTGCTTGTGCAGCTGCTGCTCCTCACATTGGAGTGAGCTTCTCATGCTATCTGATGCTCCTCAGTCAGGGACGGGATGTTTACCCAGCTCCTTCTCGTCAGGCAGGTGCAGGCTGCATGTGGGTGCTGTTCCTTGGACTGCACAGGACTGCTGCTCCTTGGATGTGGACAGTCTGCTTATGTGGCTGCTGCTCCTCGGATAGGGGGAGACTACTCATGTGGCTGCTGCTCCTCAGAAGGGGATGGGCTGCTCACACAGCTGCTGTTCCTCGGATGTGGGCAAGCAGCTCATGCATCTGTTGCTCCTCAGAAGGGGGTGAGCTTCTCACATAGGTGCTGCTCCTTGGATGGGGGCAGGTGGCTCATACAACTGCTGCTCCTCTGATGGGATCAGGCAGTTCGTGTGGCTGCTCCTCCTTGGAAAGGAGCAGTCAACTCACACATCTGCTACTCTTTAGACAGGGGTGGGCTTCTTGCACAGTTGCTGCTCCTTAAAAAGATGCTGGATGCTCATGTGGCACAGCTGCTGCTCTTCTGACAGGTGCAGAGCGTGGGCTGCATGCAGCTGCTGCTCTTCAGAGGCGGGCCGGCTGTGTGGGCTGCTGCTCCTCAGTAGTGGGTGGGCTGCTCAAGTGGCTGCTGCTCCTTGGATGGGGCGAGCTGCTCATGTGGTTGCTGCTATTCAGATGGGACAACTGGCTGCTCACACAGCTGCTATTTCTTGGGCAGGGGCAGGCTACGGTGAAGCTGTTGCTCTTAGGCCTGTGGCAGGTTGCTTGTGGGGCTGCTGCTCCTTAGACAGGAGTGGGCTGCTCACATGTTTGCTGTTCACATGGTTGCAGTGCCCTAAGCCAGCAAAGAGGATTGGGGCAGTATCTGTAGAGGCTGAACTTATATAGTGAAATTAAGATTAATAATTGGAAGAAATTTAGTATTGAGGAAGTAGAAAGAGAATAAGTGGATGAGAAGAATGAAGAAAGAGAAGAAAAAATAATAAATTTACCAAATAAATAAATAAATAAATTGATTTCAAAAATAGTATAAAAATTAAAAATAGCAAATAAAAAATAGTGATGGAAAAATAATGCAAAAAGAAATAGAAAAATAAAGCAACAAACAAAAAAAACAAAACAGGAAAATATAGAAGAAGAAGAAAAAAGAAAAAAGGGATAATAAAAATAATAAATAAAAATAAAAGTGTCATTCCTTAGACTAGATTATGATTCCAGTCATCTGTACTGTACTCTTTCTCAGTTTCTGGTTGCTGGGGCTAAAGATTTCTCTTTAGGCCAGTACCTATGACCTCTGGGAGTATTCAGATTCCTTTGTACTATTCAGGATGAGGTCTGGGTGTGGCTATATTGGTTGCCTGGAGACTGGAGAAAATGGTGACTCTGGCCAAAACTAGTTTGGCTTAATGGATAAAGCATTGGCCTGCAGACTGAATGGTCCCAGGTTCATTCTGGTCAAGGGCATGTTCGTTGGTTGCGGGCACATCCCCAGAAGGGGTTGTGCAGGAGGCAGCTGATCGCTGTTTCTCTCTCATCGATGTTTCTAACTCTCCATCTCTCTCCCTTCCTCTCTGTAAAAAAATCAATAAAATATATTTTTAAAAAAGATAAAAAAAGAAAATGGTGACTCAGGTATGACTCAGCACCAGACTCACTACCACCTCTCCTGGACCACTACCTACTCTCCCCAGATTCCACAACTCCACACCTTCTCCCATTCCTCAGCCATGGGTAAATGTCTATATCTGAAAGGTCCTACAAACTAGGTTCAATGGAGAAAAACACAGGCCCCAGCATTAGGAGAAACTGCATCCCTGCAAGTTCCTCTCTTGCCAGCACTGTCCAACCAGCCCTTAAAGGCTGCCTCTGAGCTCAGATACAAAATCCAGACTCCAAGGTCCAAAATTCCCTCCTTCATGCAATTCCATGGACCCTTTTTTCACAATTGGATGCTTTGCCTTTTTTCAGGGATAAGACTTGGTGCCCTGTAGTTTCTCCCTGACCTTCTGGGCACTGAGATCTGGCAGACTCTCTTGCCTAGATCCTTGATTTCATCTTTATCCAGGGGACCTCTGCCTTCCCAGCTGCAAACGGTCTCACTAGCTGTGTCTCCTTCGCCAATTCAGGCTGAATTCCACTCGTTTCTGCTGCCCACTCTATTTGCTCCAGGAAAGGCTCAGGACACATTCATCTATTCTGCCACCATTTTGTCTCCTAGCTTAATATTTTATACAAAATCTCTGATCCATTTGGATTTTATGTTAACACAGTGAGTGAAATCAGTTTTGAGCTCTTTTCCACTGAATAACTAACCAGTTTTCTTATCATTATTCATTAAATAATCCATCTTTATTTTACACTGTCATCTTTATCATATATTTTGTTCCCCTACTAACAAGTCTCCTTCTAGATTAAGCATTTTATCTCATCCTTCCACATATTTCTGTGCTATCAGAACCATATTTCTTTACTTACTAATGCCTAAGGAAAGTGACCCCTCATCTCTTTTCTTTTTCAGAATTTCATTGGCTCTTACATTCATTGACTAATATATTTTTCAGAATATTGTTATCTGTATTAATGATCCAGTGTTATCTTTATAATGACTTAGACAAGTTCCCTCCAAAAACTCCCTTGGAGTTTTAATTAGGATTTGCATTGATTGATTTTGAGATCATGGACATTTTTACATTAGTGAGGGTTTCTAGTCAAGAAAGGGTATTTTTCCTTGTGTTGTCTTCTTTTATGGCCCTCTGCAGATTTATCACTTTCTTAATAGGTCATACATAGCTCATGTTAAGTTTACTGCTAGGTATTTTGGATGTTTGCAACTTAGAAATTATAATTTATCCAAATCCTACACACCAAGATTTGAAAAAGATCTTAGCCTCCAACTTTTAGTCAGCACATCCTGTTAATGTGCCACCTAATTTTAATTTCTAGCTCATCCTGAAATAAATGTGTCCTCACTGAGTTTCTTTAGTCATAGCCTTTGGAACTTTATCATTTGTAGCTGCCTGATAGCTTTTAAGCATTCTCAATATTTTGAAAGATTCTCATATCATGAATCAGCCTTGCCAAAGAAGAATATAAAAAAAACAGAACTCCTTCCAGTCTTACTTGCACCTACTTACAAGCATCAGATTGAGATTGTATCAAGCAAATACTTCCATGTAAGACTCCAGAAGTAAAATGTGGAAGGTAACAGCATGAACCAGTAGCCACACATGGGGAAATAAATCTGGCAAATGTGGGAGTGGAGGCATCTGATTCTCCAGGAGGTGTCTGCCATGTGGCATGAAACCCAATCAGTGGAGGGTGATAGCAGTGGTCAATTGGTAATAACAATCTTGCAGCTAGTGAAACAGAGCTCCAAGATGTATTATTTGAGAATGTGTTGCATTCAAATCTGGCCCAGTGGCCCTTACAGAAATTCTGTGAGCTATCTGAGACACTTTAATAAATCTCTTTAAACTAGCCAGAGTGGATTCTGTGGCTTGCAACAAAAAACTGACAAATTTATAGATGAAGGATAGAAACTCATATAATAAGCACTAAAGAAAAGTAGCTATATGCAAAAATAGATGGATTGTGCCTATGCTTATCTTTCTATTCCCTAGGCATTTGTCTAATTATAGCCTTTACCATGCCGCTGGCTAATAAACACAGTTTCTGTTTGAATTCCTCAAGTGCAGCTAAACTTGGCTCCCTAGTGTGAAAAGCAAACATACTTTCATAGCACAGGACTTTGATCCCAGGTTGTGTAATTAACCATGTGTTAGGGAGAAAATTCGTGAATTTGCTAATTTGTTGTTTTTTTAATCCTTGTTAATATTGGCCATCAGTATGTCAAGAGGAGATTAAGTATAGCTATGCTTGAACACAAAACTAAATATTCATATACAACCATTACTCCACAATAAAACAATAACCATATATTATTGCTAAACCACATACTGGTCTCAGCTATTTACCACCAATAAGTACACATTTTACTGGTTTTCCAAGGCCACATTTATAAGCTAAAAGAGACCAAGATTTCAGACTCAAACAATGCTAAGATTTATTGCCTTTGTTATTGCGATCTCATTCTGGAACACAACTGAAGGGAAAAAAAAAAGCTCTCTTCAAGATTGCTAAGCATTAAATATGGACACGTAAAACTGAAAATATATTCATTCTCTGATTTTTCTAATTCCATTTCCTTCTCCTCGCTTCATACACATGAATGACCGCCCCCCCCCCTCCTGCCCACTTCTTTTTGCAGGTCTCCTTTCCACTTCTTCAACTAGATGGTGAAACATCTCTTCTGTTCTTCCTTAGTCAAAGTTCAAAGACACCTAGGGCTGCTTCTCTATGTGTATTCTCCAAGACTAAGATAACCCTTGCTCATTCCCAGAAGTACACCTCATATCTTGTTCAAGGCATGCATTAGACATTAGAGAAACAACTATTAAGAGAGGATTAATTCCCAGAATGCTCACACATCTTAGGTGCCATGTTATTTCTCTATTTTCAAAACTTCTAGCTTATCACATACTAAGAAAAGTACATTGTGTCTCTAAAGTTTAGCCTGGTCCCTGGTATATAGAAGGTGTGCAAGCAATATTAAGTAAAGTTTTGATTTTGGATTATCACTGATCAGTTTCACATATAGTTGTATGTATGTGAAATGCATTATAACTACATTTCAAATTCCCAAAATATCTGAGATGGTCTATGGTTCAAAAAGCAAAATGTTCTCAATAAAATGTATGTTCCTTCTAAAATTTATTTTTATAACTTACTTTAGAACAAAGAGGATAAAAAGGAAATTCATAATCATTCCACTATTGCCTGATTTGAAAACTTATTTTTAAACTTTATGGCTCTGCTTATATATACACAACTATATGAACTAGAAGTAGGTTATTCAAATAAAGTAATCAACAGGGACCAACTCATAGAGTTTAACTAAAACATTTAGCCAATGAGAGTCAGAGGAATTATCTTAACTATTTTGTGTATTGAAATTGGTATTTCTAGACTCCACATTATAATATAATTATGTGGGAAATCTCTATCAAAGTGAAAAGTCTGATTTTTTTTATCTGCTAATAGGTCATGCAGTCTAGATATAGTTTTTTCCTGTGAGGATATGGCTAAAATGGGTTTATAAATACTAGTTTCTTTGACTCTAGATTTATCTAATTTTGCTCTTCTAAAAGATAAGCTCTTTCTCAGGTAACCACTACAAATTTTGTCTTTTGTGCAGTAATTAATTTTTCTCCTACTGACCTTCCCTTTTCAATATTAATTGCAATAAAAATTAATAACAATTGGGGAATCAAGAAGGATTACACCCAGGAAACTTGAGAGTGTGAGAAAAACTGAAAACTTGAAGGATAGTACTTTCTTGAAGTCATTTATTTATTGCCTTTGATTAATCATGTTGCATGGAACAATTGGCTTGAATATAAATACAATTAAGAAACATTTTCTTTTCATATAAAAAACAGATGGGTACTTGTTTTCTAATAAAACGAAACTGATGACAGAATAAAAAAAGGAAAAGAAGGGAAGCTCTCCAAAGCCTACAAATGATAATTGCCTTTTTCTCTTAAAGAATATTAAGGGTCCTTTCTCTCCCTCGCCCCCACTTTATACCCTGGAAATTTATCTCCTCAGCTTCAGCCACATTTAACAAGAATCTTAACAGTTTAATGCCTCTGTATCACATTGAAAAGAGAGGATAAAACTGTAAATAAACCTTTTTAAATAATGAGTTTCTCTTAGAGATTTTTTGAAGCCACTCTGAAGGAAATCAAGTTCATAATGGTTAGAAATAAAAAATTAGTGCTCGTTACCAATAGTAAGTGGCCACTTACAAAGCAGAGTCTTGCTTTATGCATGAAATTCCCACATTGTTTACTTCCTTTTGGATTCTCCATTTCTTTGTCAACTCTAGTGATCTCTTTTCCTTATGTACCATACTACAGACTAAGGTCACTGATTCTGTATAGAGCAAAATGATGAAAAAAGAAAAAAAAATTAATCAGTTACTGGGAGGGAAAATGTCAGTCTCATAACAATGACCTGTTAAACAGCTACTATCTGTGGAGTAGATTCTCACAGGGGAAACAGGAAGCAGGAGATGGTAACCATGCCTCTTAAAAACTCAATCTAACAGGGACAGAAAGAATCTAACAGAGACTGAATGGATAAAAAAATAATGACATGAAAAAATATAGTGAAAAGGTGTATGACCAGCCTGAGTATTCCAGGAAGGAGCAAAACCAAAGGTAAGTATTATGTACCATAGTAACTTTGGGGGTCTCCACCGCTATATTGTGTTTATGAGATAGTCCAGTAGACAAGAAAGCAAGGTCAAGCAGATGCAACCCACATGGATCAGTCTTTCCTCTGCACTATTCAAATTTCATTCCAGATTTGTGATGTCTACATGTTTAAAGACACTTTTTTAAATCCCCAATTAAATCCTAGAAAGCCATTAACTTAAATCTTCATTGGAAAGTGGATGCTTAATAAAAACAATTAAAATTGGTTAATATGTTAAATTGGATTCTTTAAGAACAAAGAATTTCTTAAAGAAACAGTTCTCCATTTGTGGATCTGGGCCAAGCGAGCAGAAGATGATGTGAAAAATGAAAGATGGCTTCAGCTACCCCATGCAGCATTCAGGAGAGCATGGTGTTACTTCTCCTGTTTCTCCTCAGAGGGGGCTATCCAGAGGGCAATTTTTGAAAAACAGTAAAAGATGTACGCAGAACAGCAAACTGAGAAATTTGCCCAGCATGCCAAACAGCTAGTGCTCTTAGCTTTTCCTTCCTTCATTTTCTACATTTGTTGGCAATGAGAGTCACCAAAACACAGAATCCATGTATTAAGCTTTTTCAAGATAAATTAACTATCTTAAAAATAGTAAATTTCTAGGGGGAGCAGAATAAGAGGTATGTTTTGTTTTTGTTTTTTTTCTTTTCTTTTTCAGAAAGATGGTTACTATGTGTATGCCAGTTTTTGTTGATTTGGGATTTTTCATTTTTTATTTTTTTAGTGCTCAAAAAAAATGCCATCCATCTGTCCTTAATTCTTTAATCTGGAAATGACTCAATGGTTTAGAAGCTTTTGTTTAAAGCTCACAGGATTGTTATGCATTGACTTGACTGCCTAAATGTGCAATTCAGGCCTTCAATTAGATACCCAAGTGAAAAGGGTGATTAAAGTAACAGAATTATGTTTTTAAAGAACCATTTATTGTCATCCAGCATATTTAACTTAATATTATGTCTTTCTTGACATCTAGTTAAAATGTTAGTCTCATCTAACTGAAATTGATGAAATCTAAAATGTATAATTAATGACCTCCTTTGCAGAAGAGTAGGAGACTAACTTTATTTCTTTTAGAAAAGGTGTTATTCTCATGAATAACCAAATTTCTTTAAGTTGTTAGAAGTAGTTTCACTTAATAGTCTTATAAAAAAAGATCACGGAATTTTTTATTCTTCCTTTTGCAAAAGAAATAAAAGCCATATGTACTGTGGCACTAATGCTCAAAATTAGAAATGTTTGCTGGCTACTTCCATTCTCAATTCCCACATTCATCACTTGTCATGACTCTCTTTCACCCTTTTGTGCTTATGTCTCTCCCCCATAAGACAGTAATCTCTTTAGAAAGCAAGAAATACGTCTTGTTTATTATCTCAGCACTA